>JAEAOA010001549.1:3090000-3189872 GCA_016746295.1 Potamilus streckersoni | reverse complement strand
ATTGACAGCCTGCAGTTTATGACAGCATCGTTAGATGAGCTAGTAAAAGGTTGTAGTAAATTTAATAACCTAAGAGACTGTTTTGGAGATAAATTTAATCTATTAGCTAAAAAAGGAGTTTTTCCATACGAATATCTCGACGATTGGAGTAAATTTGATGAAACATCTTTACCTGGCAAAGACAAATTTTACTCACAACTTAAAAATGAAAATATCACTGATGATGAGTACAAGTATGCACAAGATATTTGGAAAGAGTTTGATTGTGAGACTTTTGGTGATTATCACGATTTGTATTTGAAAACTGACGTGTTATTATTAGCAGATGTTTTTGAAAGTTTTCGAGAAGTGAGTTATAATAATTATGGACTAGATCCTTGCTGGTATTATTCTGCCCCCGGACTGTCATGGGATGCTCTGTTAAAGTTTAGTAAGGTAAGGTTGGAATTACTGACTGACGTTGATATGTTCAATTTTATTGAAAAAGGTATCCGAGGCGGTATTAGCGTGATAACGAAGAAATATGCTGAAGCAAACAACAAATATTTGAAAGAGTATAATCCTGACCTTCCTTCGAAGTATATAGTTTATCTAGATTGCAATAACTTGTACGGGTATTCGATGGCAGAACCAATGCCGTTTGGTGGATTTCATTGGATCACGGCTGATCAATTTCTATCAGAGACAGAAAAAAAGATACCCGACGATGTTTCGTATTTCGTTGAAGTTGATCTCGATTATCCAACTTCGCTACACAAATTGCATAACGATTACCCTTTCTGCGCGGAATCGATGGTTATAGAATATAGTTTGTTATCAGAAGAACAACAAGCGTCAGCATTACCAAGACAACATTCTATGGTAAAGAAACTAGTACCAAATTTGCTTCATAAACGTAATTATGTTTTGCATTACAAAGCTTTAAAACAAGCAGTCGATGCTGGTCTCGTGTTGAGAAAAGTTCATCGCGTACTAAAATTTAATCAGTCGCCGTGGATGAGAGGTTATATTAACTCGAACACTACAAGAAGAGCTGCGGCAAAAACTGATTTTGAGAAAAACTTTTTCAAACTGATGAACAATTCTGTTTTTGGTAAGACGATGGAGAATATTAGGAAACGCGTAAATATCGAACTAGTCAATGATGTCAATCGCAGAAACAAACTTGTGTCAGACGATGATTTTGTGAGCATGAAAATATTTAATGAGAATCTTGTTGCGATACAAAGAAGAAAAACAAATCTAAAACTAAACAAGCCGATCTACGTTGGAGCTTCAGTGTTAGATTTATCAAAGTGGCTGATGTACGATTTTCATTATAATTTTGTTAAAAATCAATGGCCGGCTAGTAGATTATTATTTACTGATACTGATTCGCTCGTATATGAAATCGAATGTGAGGACATCTATCAGGACATGCATGATAATAGATATCTGTTTGATCTTTCTGATTACCCACGTGACAGTAAATTTCATGACGACACAAATAAAAAGGTTATTGGTAAGTTCAAAGATGAAATGAACTCGAGCGCTATCAAATACTTTATCGGATTACGTAGTAAAATGTATGCCGTATTGTTAGACAATAATAAAATAACAAAAAAAGCAAAAGGTCTGCCTCGTGATTTTGTTAAAAAGTTTATAAAATTTGATGACTACAAGTATGCGCTTGATGGCGGTGTTAGTTTTATAAGAGCTATGTCAATTCGGACAAATCATCATAAGCTCGAAACAGATGTCCTTATCAAACGCGGTTTGAGCAATTTTGATGATAAACGTTATTGCGAAAATGGGGTAGATACATTTGCACTTGGGTATTGTCATGATGATAGAGATATATTTGACATTATCTTTGCAAACTAAAATTTTATCTAAACTTTAAAAATAATGTTTGAAAATTTGACAGTAACAAATAGCTACAGTAGCAAAATCAAATATCTAATGATGGACGGCAAACCATTGACAGTTGAAATTAATAATGAAACATCAGGCATATGCTTTAGTGGTACCCGTGACAAGTTAAAACTTTCGCTCATCAGATCTGATGACAGCGAGTATTTTAATTATCTCGAACAATTGTATCAAAAGTTGCTAGCGGAATTTAACAACTTTCACTGTCCGATTAGTCAGCATATATACACCAAACTTACAATTGATCTTGATCGGTCAAAGGTGTATTTTATCGACAAAAAATACCCTCTTAACAAATCACAAATAAAAGATTTGTTTGAGTCCCGTCGTTATGTGAGCGGTAAAGTAAAGTTTAGCCTCTATCACCATGATAATGAAATATTTTTGATATCTACAGTTGAGACATTAACAGTTGGTAATGAGGTATAATACCACTTACCTTACTGGAATTCTAATGCGTAATTTAGTCCACAATCGCCACGCTCTGCTAAATCGTAATGATTTGGAAGATTGAGTCTGACACATCATTTTGCTTATTCTGGAAGATCACGTAATTAAATTTTACCTGTTACCTAGGTATTTTGCAACAGGTGTTCTATTGTATTTGTTTGGAGGTCTAGAGGGGTTGTTGAGCTCGGATTCTTAGCGCAATTATTGATTGCAACAGGTGTTCTATTACGTTACCTAGGTATTTTGTATTTGTTGAGCTCGGATTCTTAACGCAATTATTGATTGCAATAGGTTTTCTATTACGTTACCTAGGTATTTTGTATTTGTTTGGTGGTCTGGAGGGGGTTGTTGAGCTCGGATTCTTACTTTCTCCTACTACTATTTACTCTCAATCGTTGTCACTAAAATATAGTGTCGAACAGGACAAGATCCTCTGTTCTTCGTTTGGTCACCTTTGTTCCTGATATTGATCGATCAATATAGATTGATCCCATTCATCTTGCATGAGCTACTAATTATATTTATCCTAATTAGGATGAGGAAGGACAATCACTCCGTGTCGAACAGGAAAAGATCCTCTGATCTTCTATCTGTTAGAGAGGGCGAATTAGCGCAGATGAAGCCATATTAGTATCAATTTTTATTTTGTTAGAGTTGTTTTGAGAACCTGGAGACTACATGAGATATCCACTATTGACGAGTGGTCAGAAATCTATCATGTTGTGGTTCCTATGTCACGTCAGCATGAAATTCGTTTGTCGAATCCATGAAAAACGTCTTAAATCATTTTCATTGGGTGAATATTAAGAGTGATGTTCTAAATACTTCAGACATTATCATACTTCTCCAAAGGTAGGAACACCATTTATCAGATAGCCTAAGACTCGTCCAAAACTTATTCTTTCGTTTGATTAGTTGGTAGTGTAACAGCGTAACTGACAGTATATCATAGCTGGCAGTATGGTAGCGTAGATAGCGTCCGTATAGTCTCATAACTGTCAACACCACACGGTGCGGTCACCGATAAAGGGATTAAGGATAAAACATTTATTCCAAGGCTGTGCGTTTCGTACTGTGCAATAAGTCATTGAAATATAGACTTGCATTGTCAAAACATTTAGTTATGGACTGTATTTTTTGTTTGTTAATGAATTATTCACAGTAATGTGATATAATATAATTTGTGGAATTATTCTGTTTCTTTACATGTTCATGAGAAAGTTTAGTTTCGTCCTTTGAATTATGACATAGTGTTCAATACAGTTAATTATTAGAGTAAACGTGTTTATTTGTTATTGCATATTTCTATCCATGTCATTGTTACATTGATCTTCATAGTGATTATTTTGAGACTCAAATATTTAATATCATACAATTATTGTTCATTTGCATATAATGTATTCGGAATTTTATTTGATCAAAACTCCATCCAGTTTATATCCTGTTACACCTCTGTGCAAACATGACGTAAAGATTTTATTTGCACGTGTAAATCTTGTCAAATCTGTCCAGGAAGAACATGGGGTACATTTCATTTTTGAGAGATTCCAATACCTTAAGCATATAACAGTTTAACTTTTTGACTATCTTCCTGAAAGTCAATGGGCATTGGAAAGATTTCAGAAAACCTTGAATATAACATGAGTTGGTCATATTGCCTTCTAGAAAGAAAGTGTTGGGATGGGGGTTATTCTTTGTTGTTTGTTGCTGTCGGGGATCAGTTCAAGAAGTACTGGGTTTTAGTCATTTTGTACTGCGTTTCATTTTGGCATACAGTGAATTGGCCATCAAAGTTATTAAAGAAGAAAAGTCTTTCATATTAATATTCAGAGATTAATATTTTTGACTTAGTCTCTGATTTTAAATATAATTTGTCAAATGCATGTGCAGTTATAAGAACTAACCATCACTCTACTCAGTCAAGTCTGTAAGGTACGAGAAAAAAATACACACGAAAGGAATTTTGTGCCTGCTAAGTTCTGACTCTGTGTTCATACCCCAAGTCTTATTCAGGTTCAAATGTATAGCCCTCATGTATAACCCTCATAGACTTTGAAGGAAAGTAAATGCCATGAATTATTTCATTAACACTCCAGGGTGACGAAAACGCATATATAAAGCACAATGAATTATTCAGTCAGTTTAGTTTTCCACGTCCCACAATGAGAGAATAAAGAGATGAAATTCAATCTGACTGTAGTCACTCTGGTTTAAGCGATGTTCCCATTAATAAATATTAACCAATCTGGACCAGACTCTTGAACATCTACAATACCAGGAAAGAGGTTAACTGAACAAACTACTATGTGATTGTGATCACACTTCTTCCCTGCTGTTCTGTCACAAATAACACAATTATGTCATGATAAGGTAGCTTCTACATATTTGAAAAAGCATAAATGCAGAGAGAATCCTGTGAAGAGCCACTTGATTAATGATATCGTGATTTAGCTCAGTGGATTCGAAAATATGCTGTATTAAGCCGGCAAGATCATTTGTAACATAAATTAACAGCCCTGATTGAACATATCCGTGTCCGCATTAGATACCCCGAGAGATTGGAAGAACTCTCTTTTAATCTCATAAATCCACGTCCCGATGGAACGGATTCTAAGATTTCGGCGATCCATACGATGCGAACCTGAGGGCCACGTACATGAATAAAATTGGTTATAAACCCTGAACTCCATGATCATGTAGATGAGATTTGTGAAGAACGAATTGTTACAGTTCACGACAAAATTAGATGATTCTAACATGAAATGAAATAGTATCTACCCTTGATAGTAATAGATTGTACCATATGGTTTTGTCCGGATACACAGGCTTTACTGATAGATTTGAACTTGAGGTCTGACGGAACAATGTGAAAGCGGAATCTATAATTAAGGTATATTCGCAGGTGGTCACAGTTAGTCTAAACAGATGGACTTAAAATTCGTAAACTTTGTAGTTGGTAGCTGACCTAAGAAGCTTTTGCGATGACGGAAGAATTGGAACTTGGAAGAAAGCATCAGTGAGATCGAGTCCAATTGCATACTTGACTTTTCAGATGATTAGTGGCATAGATCACACCATCTCCATTTTGAATCCAGGTGGAAGAATGCATTATTTGAGCAATTCAGGTATATGATTGGTCTCAACTTCGTGTGAACAGAAAGCCAGAGATTGTGGTTTACGCACCTGAACGATAGTATCGCTTGTTGTTGAATATCGTCCTTCCCCTATTCTGAATGTACATGTATTAGAATGAAACGGAAATAAGAGGAGGTGATTGGACGAACAAAATCATAAAACCCTCTGAAACGACTTGGATGACCCATTTCTTTATGCAGTAGGACTGATGCAAAATAATTGGAATTGCAGAAGTTTGACGACAACCGGGATATAATCTGCGGACGATAGATTTGGTACGTAATCAGCTGGAGACAGGAAACTTTCGATTGAAGAAACTTGGTTTCTTACCTCCACTGTGGGCTGGCTGCTAGACTGCTTCGGCTATTGTCTTCTGGCACTATGTTTATATCTGAACGGCACTTTGGACTTTAAAAATCCCTTTTCCTAGCCAGAGAAAATCGGCCATTTGACAGTGATGTGTGAGTTACGGCCTATTATAAATTAGTCAGAATATCACCAAGAAAACAAAACCGTCAACATCGAAAATGTGTCAGCAATTTTCGAACCATCCTTGATAGGGAGTAGAATCCAGTCTTATTCAAATATGTAAAATGTCTTTGAGATAATATCAGAAATTCATAACAGCTGGCTTGCGTAATTGTGACATTACATCATTCCACTATCTGCCGAGTTATTGGTGAAAGACAATTGCTTCAGGAAGTGTTAGGTCGGTGACACTCTTCTGTAAGGTTGATTTCTTAATCACACTAGACCAGATATCTTCTGCCAAGACTCGTCAGTTCGCTTCTTGCATTTGTTGCACTTCTTAGACGTGGCTAACTCACACAGAAATCTCACAATTAACATGTCTTATATCGCATTTAATCTGAGACTGTCGATCTAATTGGAAAGTAGAACACGTTCAACATCATTAAGTAACCTACACTCCAAATGATAGGTATGTCTGGAGACAAACTTGGCCAAAAGTTTATATTTGTATGGGAAGATATGTTCTGTAAAGTCACAAATGTGAGCAAAGCGATTTTAGCGAATGACATTGAGCTCAAGAAGGTCATTACTGTTACATGCGTCTGCTGCACATTCCTCAATACAAATTAAGAGCAACCGTCAATGGCCTTGCAGTAGTAACTTTAGACTTCCAGCACTAACCACATATATATATATACATATATATATATATATATATATATATATATATATATATATATATATATATATATATATATATATATATATATATATATATATATATATGTATATATATATATATATACAACGCCATACGTTCTGAATTATTTTAACAATATATGTTCAAATTCACTGTGATTGTTTTTAGCCTTGGTATCTCCTTCAGATTTTCATATAATGTCCACATATTCAAAGTAACTTAAAAATTGTTTTACTAAATGCACGCCATTGTGGTTAAAACTAAATATTGTAAGTCGGATTATTTTACGTTTTACTCAAATTCTCTGATACTTTCTCATTTGCAGATATGTAACTCTAAAGGTGCATTTTGAGTATCATAACCATATCTTCAAATTAATTATGATCACTGTGTAAAGGGTGGATGTATATGTCTGAGTTTCCTTTCTTGTGCAAAAGATACCCATCCAGTTACAGTATAATGAAATTCTTGAACAATGAAAGAGTAGACAATGTAACCACTTATGTTGATGTCCAAATCTTTTGTTGAGCAGTATAATGGAGTACAGTTTTATATTTTAAAACTTGGTACATAGTTTGTTCAGCTATAAATTTCTTTTTAATGTAGTCTTAGGTGTCGAGGAACATTTATAAAAATTTAGATACCTTTCGACAATTCTAACTAATCTGATTTGTTCGTCTAGCATTGGGAGAAGATATTTGTCCTAACCTATAGCCGAAAGCAAATTTTTATTATCAAAACAGACATTGATCAAAATTTAAATCATTTGAGCGGTGTGAGGTTAATACAATGTGCCTGTGTAAAAAGCATTAAAATTAAGGAAGCCAATCAGTTTGGTGATGCATTAATATTTTGAACAGCGTTCTTTATATTCATTTGTATTTATAAAAAAAGTTTATTGATAAAGTAGTAGCCGCAACTAGTCCTTAATATTAAGTTAAATGGCCTGATGTATCATTTACATACAAATGAAATACTAAAGGTAGTAATAGGGGAAGCCTGGATGACTAAAAGAGATCGACGTTCTGTTGATAATGACTTTTAGATGGATGGTAACGGTTTGATATAGTTTGAGCTATGGTAGAAGGTTAACAGTAATTCCGTATTTTTAAGTTTATTACCTAATCCATTAAGCTCTACACTATCAATCACTATATATAAACATTGGACAGGTGATTTCCCTTGAATAGTGACACGTTCTTATTGTGCAAAAATGATACCACTTTTTAATACATTCGAAACTCAACACAGTAGAAATTTGGTCTCTATGCTTATAGATAAGCAGAACGTGTACGAACGTCCACTGGGCAGGAAACCCACCAGCCTCAGGTGATTTCTTAAATATTATCTGCAAAGGAACATGCATTTCTTCAAACCTGTGTTTTAACAGTTTGAAAATAATTTGGTTATGTCAACCACAAGCCATTTTGTTAACGTTTGACAACTGAATTTTAAGTGTGAGTAAATTCAATATTACGTCGATGAAGAAAAACCTGCTGTTAATGCCAGTCAAATGTTACTTGTCGAAGTATGTACTAATCAGGTATTTTGTTGATCTTCCCTCAAACATTTTGAAACATTGCTGTATTTTCTGATATCTGCACACAGGAAGTCTTATTGTTAATCTTCTGGCTTAAAAGAACAAGATTGTATATGTTCTTAGAATGATAAACAAGACAAACTATAGTTTCTGCACTCTGATGCAAAGCGGGTACAAAAATCAGGCTGGTTTAGAACGAATAAACCGGACGATTTTGTTTCACTGAGGCGAAAAACACGTCCAGAAATACGTCTTTAGGAAAACATGGAGATCGAATTTGTTATCTTAAATACGATTTACGATGTCGAGACGCCCAATGATTAGAGATTAAAGCATCTTACATAATATGATAAATTTGCAATTTGAGGAAATAGTCTTCTAAGACAGATCTCAAATATGTACTTGTCGGAAAATGTTCCTCTATATGCATTATCTCCTTAGCTGATAAGTATTATTAAAAGGCTCAGGAGCTACATTTAATATACTTAATTATTCATGTCATCTGATTTTAAATCTATGGATGTAGCGCAGTCAAATTTAAAGAGACTGAGATAAATTTTGAATAATGAAATTCAGTTAATTCCCTGCTCTCTACGCTGCTAGTGTTGACTAGACATGGACTTTATAAAGCATTCTGATTTGCGTCCACAATGATTACACAGAGATTGCTATTTTACATGCGTTACTGTAGCGAAATCAACTGCTGAACTCTTTTCACGCTTGCCAAATTACTATTCTCAGTGTCACAAAATTTTCCTAGAAAATGATCTACAAGATTGTTTGTGACTTTTGTTGGCCGAAACAACCTACTCTATAAAGGATTCTGAACATAAAGAATGCCACTGCCTTTTCTTGCTGAATTTATCAGGTCCAGTCAAAATATAGCCACTATAAAATAACTGGATTGATATATGGATGTTCCCATGAACAAAATAAATCTAGCAAACTTTTTGGAACTAGAGGATCTATGCGCAATTATTTCTGCATGATTTATGATTTTAAGGGTTAGAACTGTTACTTAGGAATTCGGAGAGCGTCACTGTTCTCTGGAATCTGAGCAAAAGGCATCAGATCCGAGCAAGATGCTGCAAGTACCTTTTAACCCGCATTTCTTGGGTTGATGAGTATTTTGTTATATTGGAATAGAGAGTTAATATACAAGCATCGCATTTTTAAACACAGTCTATACAACCACATATCTGATAGTTTTATGTTCAGTTTGGTTATTGGAGAATGCAAAGTTAGTCAGTATACATCTCTTTTCAACACACACACACAGACATACACACGCACACTCACACGCGTATATATATATATATATATATATATATATATATATATATATATATATATATATATATATATATATATATCATAATCGAGAAATAAAATATCGACAAAACCGTTTCACACGTTATCATGGAATCTTTATTATTGTCTTATCCTTAAAGTAAACATTCCTTTTCTACTTCAATACATAACTGCCATGTACTTAAACATTATCAATAAATAATGTATGAATGATCTTATCTGGAAATTAGAAGATAATTTCAGCTTAAAAAGAACTTAAGCTTCCATTTTCCCTCTACCAAAACATATGGTTTTATAAACGTTTTCTCCCCCCTGTGGAAGCAAATATCGTTGAACATGAACTTGTGTGCAATGTCACAAATCAAGCTTTAAGGAAATGTATTAAACGCTTCGCAATTGATTTATACAGTTAAGTTCCTGAAGTAATGACACTTGAGAGCAGAGAAACGGGGAACCTACAAACATATGATCTGTTTCTAAATTGTATTTCGTGTAAAACCTCAAATAATGGAAACTTTCATAATTGTTAATAAGGCAGTCACTATGCCCTTTCGAAGGTCTCGCCATTTTTCGTGTAACCTAATTACAAGATATCTCGTAACTGATGCTTGACATTAATACATGCTAATTAAAATTACATTTATACTAAGCTATCTTTATTTTAAAATAACATCAGTGGAATGAAATAACGATAAAGGAATACAGTATTTGCCTTTATATTAGCTTATTAGTTTTTGCCAAACACATTTCTTTACCGAAATTACTTGGGATGTAAGTGTACAAGTTAGTACGCAGTTGTTTCTAATAATGTTTCTGCATCCTGTTTAGCTTTGAGTCTGCTGCATAAGATGATGCTTATTCTCCATATAATCACTCGCGTAGCCAAGCATCCGGTCTAAGGCTTGCATTGCCAAGCTGCTGATGGTATTGTTAACCATGCTTTCACTCTCATAATTTTTAATTGGCATGACATCTCCAGGATCAACGTTAAGTTTCTGTGAAACGAAGTCCACTGCCTCTTTGACTTTAATTCATTTGAAGACTTCTTTCAAATCCTTCGACAGAACTTCTGAAAGAAAGTCTATCTTTGCAAGCAGTACTACCCTGGGAATTTCTATAAAAAAATTAGATTATGTCATTAACTTCTCAAAACAAAGCTCTAAGTAAGTCAATAAATATGCCAATAAATCGCATCACTTTATAACAAGAGCCATGTGTCCTCCATACTTGTAACTGGGCGTGATTCTATTAAAATGTAACGTCTAATTTTAAAGACGAGAGAAACTTTGACATTTATGTGGTTGAGGTGCATTTATAATGATAAAGCGTGTAAACATCTGATAAGATCAATGCTGCATTTAATTAGCATGTTTCTTATACTATCAGTTTAGAATGGAAATATATATTAGACGATAAAGTGAAAAAAATTTCTGAGCCAAGAGCTATTTCGAATTAAAACCAAAGGGTACATTGGGACTACATGAACAGAAAAAATAGATGAAATCATTATATTTATATGTACCTTATTCATCCTATTCCATTTTAATTCAAGTATATATTTTTTAATACATTTACACGTTATTAATGAGCAATAGGCTGCAATATTCAACTCCGCATGATTCCGATCGCACCTTGCTTTTTGGCCATTTAGAATGTAAAAAATGGATCAAAATAAAAATTTTCCAACTGCTGTGGCAAAATTGATGAAATATAAACATGAAGATGAAAGATGCCATCTCTTACTTATAACTATTCTCCTTAATGCATCTTGACTGCATAATCACATTCAAATAGTGTAGCGGATATATGATATTAGCAACACAATACGTGATGATTATTACCAAATTTGAAAAACCTGTCACATTTAATTTATTTAATCAGACTTTTCTGCAAAAGTTAAATTTTTGCAAGTGGGACCTTTTCTCTAGATTTAATAAATGCTACTTTCTTAAACTAGTATATAATTCTCCATCAATACCTAATATAACTGAATTGAACTGAACATCTTGTCGAGAAAGAAAGTACCAATATCAAGGAAACTGTCAAATGAAATGTTTACATTTTCTCTCCAATGATTGTTATAGGTAGATTATAGGTAACGTATGCTAATTTTGTTAAAATTACCTCTGATGTGCAGTCGACGTTGGAGTTCATTGAGCTTGAACCAGGTGATTTCATCTATAGTTTTTAGTGAATTTGCCGCAAAAACATATGCCACACAGTGAACTTTATCCTGAAGAGCTGGGTTAGATATAAAACCTTTGATGTTTTTATCTATCAGCTTTTCACTGAACTACAATAAAGAATGTTAAACAATTATTAAGCGACTAATCAAGAATGAAAAACAATAAGCAATGATTAGGTTTTGGTTAATTCTGAGCCGTTTTCTATCTTATGTTTACCTCTTGTAAATGTAAATGTTCTAATCACAAATACACTTACGAATATAAATTGATGAATATTCTTGAAACTTTAGTATTTTGTTCGCCATAACAAAATATTCAATTAGGTTTATGTCAACATAATATGTCACGTCCTTTGTAAACTGAAGAATTCCATGGTTGTAAATATATACACAATAATTGCAATATTGTCATTATGTACCATTCCAATACAAGTACAAAACAAGGAAATGTAACTATTTTTTTGGAAAAAATTTGACGTTAGCAATGATTATCATACAATACAAAAAAGTGGCGTCAATTTCAGTATTTATGCCTCCAATCACAATATGATCCCCTTTTGGATTTACTAAATACTGCATATGTTCACAAAGCAACATTTCGTTTAAAACGAAATATATATAGCTAGTATATTCCCTTTAGAAGATTGAACAAAAAGCTTTAGCTCCATGTATAAAAAAGTTCTAATTTTTGCACTGATGCAGCAATTTGCATAATTAGGTTGAGTGGACAAAATTCTTTTAATACACAACATTTGAACTATTGATTCGCTAGACTAATACCTCATATCCGTCAGGGACATGCCCTTCAACAAGTTGGTCGAGGTCCGCCAGGTCTGGTGGTCCATTGACCACTATGCCACAAGTGTCACACAATCTGAAATTCAGTTCACTGTCATTTCTAGGAGACCATATCGGGTATTCTCGATACTGAGAAAAATGGAAACTCTCTGAATCTTTTAAAATCAAATTTACATTTACAAGTATTTCCTAAGCATTGTTTGTGTCAAGCGTTAGTGCGATATGAATCATATGGATATTTTCAATGATCTAATGTTTCTATGCATTCTTATAACTACAGCTATATCCTTGTTCTCTCCATTTTTGTAACAAAAATCTTGGCGACAGAAAACTCAGAACTAGAACAATATCTCGAATATTCAACTCCATTATTCCACCTAATGTTCTTTATAGATGTAAAGAGTTACAATCTCAGCGCTTTAAAACACAAACTAAATGCCGTGAAAAAAATTGTTAAGATGCGATCTAAAGATTACATCCGAATATGACGTACATAACATATCTGCCCTAAAGGAGTAACTTCAAAAGACCAAAACTAAATCGGGTACATTTGGGGATGCCAGAACAAAAGGACAAGAAGAGCTGGCATGCATTGAACTCAAAAGAATTCGAGAAGGGAAAGACAGAAATACATTAGGAGAAGTACCTAAATCAAATGTGTCTCACCATCAAAGTAGCAAAATTACAACCCAAAGACATGATGAAACGGAAACCTATGGCTATCAGAGTTCCAACGGTAAGAAATGAACCTAACTGGCTTATTATGGTGCATAGTGAATCAATAACTTTAGTCATTAATCACTGACAATTTTGAGACAACGTCATCGGTATGCCAGAAATATGTGCAGTTAGTGATTAATGTTTCGTTTGTAGTCATTGAAACGGTTAAATATGATTCAACAATCTAACGAATCACATAAATCTCTCAATAAACAAAAGAGAAATGTTGAAACCTGTTGAACTAAATAATGAAAAGGAAATAATTGTGAAAATTAATGCTATGTATTACATCTGTAGCATGATAATGAGATTTATTAATCAAAGCTTTGACTATATATCATGTACAAACTATGCATTTGCTTTTGGTAGATAATATACTTTTTTCTAATCAGTTTTTTCTTGTCATTTTGTCATTTTGTGTTGTTTTTCAGTTTGGATTACTTTATTAATGTAATGCAAAATGTAATACTCTATTGCACAAAGTATTCCACTCTGTTATTGTTGTTTATTGTCCTTTGAATAAGACCTAACTTTCAGTCAAAAATTAGAAACTTATTTTCAAAGCGTTATCATCATTATATGTCCGTGCGTTTAGATTGCCGTAGTCCAATACGACCACAATATAAAGCAATTAAATCAAATCCATACTAAATTATACTTTTCTGTTAAAGATACTGTCACGCAACTATTGAGGACGATTGCAATATCCAGCAACGACCAAAAGTCGTTCTTACCTTCTTAGTCATGGAGCTTATATCGCTGCCGCTCATGCTTCGCTTAGCAATCCGTTCTTGAAATGTTGAGTTGATGGTGTTGAAGAAACTGGATTTGCCCGTTCCTATTGGACCCAACATAAGGATCTTTGCTCGATTTGCTTCCACGTGTGATGGTGGACTGTATTTCTTTACTTTATCTTTCAATATCGCTAGGTGCTTTGTGAGATCAATTTATTTTTAAAACGTTACCGAGAAAACAACTGCATGTCGATAGGAAAATAAACGAATAATTAGAGAAGAATAAAATACATTGACTTGAGAAAAGAAATGTTCATCAAGAGACCATGTAAATCATTGCTATTCTACCTCTTAAAAAACAACCGGAAATAGTTTACAGATACATTGATCATTTTGGGTAAATACAATATCAACTTTTGTTTATGAATTAAAGGCAATTTATCTTGACGCTAACAGAAGCGCTGGATAGATTCGGGTTTTTATAGTAGGTAACAACCTGAATGCATGTAAGTGATGTATGATATTATAAGCATGTCAAAATGCTACAAAAACTTTAATGTTAAACAGTTAAAGCTGTTACCGATTTAGCTAGCGGATGGCATGAAAATGAGGGTGGAAATGAAAAATAAGCAACAATGTCCAAAATAGAATACTTTTTATACAGTAATAACATATTGAAAGTATAATTAGGGATTTATGAGATAAAATATCTAAGGCGTGTTGCTATTCATGTTATATGTTTAACGCATAGTTGAGGTATATGACAGAGTCCAGAATAACTGGCAGAGAAAGTGTCTTGGAAAAGTCAGGAAAGAATCATCATCCCACGGGTATCTACTGGCAAGCTTTAACACATACTCATATAGACCAATCATGTGCGATGTGTAGAGTTTAGTAATGCATGATGTTTATAATAATTGACAAAGATATGAATACACATCTTTGTTTTTTGTCAAAGGTACTTATTCAAAAAACATGTTTGGCATATACATCAAAGCATAATTGTAAGAAGAAACAGTTTACATCACTAAGGGGATAAAGGCATAATATTATGATATTAATGACGAAATTAGGACATAACTAACGTAATAAAATCAGATTTTAAAACACATTTTTCGACACCTTGGTCTAAAATTATATATTACGTTAAGTTTGATCATTTGTTTCAAACTTCGTTGAACATCTTGTTAATTCTTGTGCAGCAGACAAATATTATTATGATTAAAGTTCGCCATACAAGTGCTCAGGATTAACTACTTATTATAATTTATGAATGTCACTGCATAGAAAAAAATCAGCAAATGTCAAAATTAGGTTATGGTAACTGTAAATGTACTACTTAGTATAATTTATGAACATCACTGCATAGAAGAAAATCAACAGTTGTTACAATTAGGTGATGGTAACTGTAAATGAATAATATCGATCTACAATAGGGTTCCAGTTTTACAACGAAAGTACTATCTGATAGAGGTAGGAATAAAATCGCAACGAGTTGTCAGCTTGAAATAAAATATATTGGATGAAGACAGCATGGCTAAGAATATTCTAATTAGATCTATGATTTCCAAATGTGGAAGCCATATATTTAAACACGTTTGAAAATAATATTGTATTGTTTCGCCGCCATCTAAAACATGAAAACTTGCAGCTCAATTCTAAAAGGACTCAATTTCCACTATGCATGTAATCTGCAACATGATTGTTAAGAGATTCCCATAACTTGATTATATTTGTTCTTCATGATTGTTCATACGTTTAACATATTTCTGAAACGCAATATATTAAAACATTTTAAACTTTCACTGTAGATCATGTTAATCTATATTTTAACTTTTGCGAGACGTCAAAAATATATCAACTGAAACGATTGAGTATAACAATTGAATAAAAATGTGAGAAATTACTGAAAATAAACAGCCAACAATATACAACAGGAGAAACAAAAGCAAAACGCATTGAAAAGCCTTAAAAGAAACGAACAATGAACCAACATTACAGCCATAATTAAACGAACTGCTTTTATATATCAAGTTATCCTACCTTGCATCTAAATATGAGGTCTTTTCAAATTATCTTTGTTGTATCAAAGTTTTCCTAAAGAAGGTAAATTATAAAAAATATAAATGACAAGGTAAGGAAGAGTGGACCAAATCAAGAAACGACATAAAAAGTTATTGACCATAGCTGTAGCAATTTCTAAACGATTTATTCCATTTACTGGAATGCTATGAGGAAATGAAAACGAAACAGGATACAACGCCTCAACGAAATCCACAAAAGTAAATGACCTGGAGTTTTTAAGTTATAAGAATTTCAAAGGATATATTGAGTGTATTCTGCCATTATTCCGTTATTGATATCCAAGATGAATCGTGATTTCACAAGTAGGTGGCATCAGTTTTAGATTGCAAAAGAAGAAAAAACAAAAGCCACAGAACCGAGAATAGAGTACATTTGGAAAATGAAGATAACAGATTCTCACACGTAAGAATGTCAAAAATTTGTTTCATCAGGTACACAACTGATATGTAGATCAAACCCATAAAGAATCTGCAAACATGTATACCAAACCAATGTTAATCCATTTTGAACTGCAGTCAAGAGATAATATAAATTGTAGTCTCTCCTTAAATATGGAAATATTAGCGTGATGAGCAGCGTTACCAACTTACAGACAACACAGGACCAAGAGAATCAGCTCACGGAAAGTGATACAGAATTCCATCTTAGTCCTGTAAGTGAGCATTTCAAACAAAAAGAAAATGATGGTCACCATAGAAAGAAACAAAATACCCACCAGTCTGGAAGGTAAATATTTTTCTAAGATTATATACTAGGAAAACAGAATGACAAGCCGCAAAGTGAACAGAGATTGGTTTTAACCTGGGAAAAATTAAAAACCTATAATTTTTCAAGATAAGATACGAATAGACATCTATTGTCAGGAAAATAATGGAATCTAGTTCATACAATCAACAATTCCAACCGTTATACCGTTTAAGCAAAATCAAAGATGAGGTCAACATGAAAGTTAAGGGAATGTTTAAGTTTCTTGGTACAAAACCAGCACAACAACACTATCCTAGCCATATACTGATAGCAGCCTAAACCTAGCATTTTGTGTTACAGAAAAAAGATATAAACAACTGCTTGATACAAAAGTGGCCGGTATTTATATTTCTTGATATATATATATATATATATATATATATATATATATATATATATATATATATATATATATATATATATATATATATATATATATATATATATATATATACCAGTCTGGTATATATTTATAATACTTTGTAAAACAAAAATCCTATATACCTTGATTTATTTCATAGGAATCTGGAACGACTGTGTGCATATATGAGAATTAATTACTAGGTAGTCATGCGAGTGTCTGCTACGCACGAGCTTATATAACAACGATTCAGTGCCATCATTTTTTGGTGATGCGTGCTTAGTCCTGACGGTATATGGGTTGGTGCGTGCAGGCAAGGCGATGGGTGCCATTTACTCGCGGACATGGGTTCGAAACTTGGTAGAGTACGAATTTAGTTTCCCTAACCTGTATGATAGTATTGTTTGTATTAAACTATATATATATATATATATATATATATATATATATATATATATATATATATATATATATATATATATATATATATATATATATACGTCTAATTTAATGTAGTTACCTCAGAATCGAAAGGATGCGAATCTCTCCATGGGCAAGATAGCAACGGTTTTGGCTGGTTCGTTCCTTTACTGAACTGATTTCCTATAAAATAGTAAGTTCAGAGAGGCAGTTTCGTGCAGTATTTCGGCAACAACAGAAACAATTTAGATCGGTTAGATAGAAAATGATTGATACAATTTTATTAATACGTAATCAAATCCTATTACAAAATGCGCGTGCAGTAAAGAGTTTTTAAATTATATCAGTGAGACGAATGATTTGTTTAGACAATTTTAGTTTTCCAATGGGTTTCCTTGTTTTTATTAAATTGTTTTAACATTGAGTTTCCTACATTCTATCATCAATATTTTAGCTTTGAGTTTTGTTTGCTTCTTAGCAATTTGTCAGGTCCTTGTAGGTTTATTTTATAATTTTCCAACAAAGGGTATATAGTGTTTCCAAAACAGACATATGCATATCATATAAACACACACAGAGACATGTATGTATATATCACAGTAACAACTACTGCTACCGAAACTACTACTCACATTAAACAAAATATTAAGCAGCTGCAAAAATTCATAAGATTTTTTAGGAGTCCATTTGCTATTTTGTCCGTAGAAAATAAAATGCGGGATATATATTTTGTTTTTACCTGTCGTCCAATGAACTTTAACTTCAAACACATTGACGTTCATGAAGTATATAGTGGAAATAAGTAAAATTAATTTACTAGTCAAAGGATGCATCTGCATATATTTAATATTCTAGTTTTTATAGAATATTCTAGTTTTAACGTTCACCAGGATACAAATAATAACAGGCAGTAGTCTTATATCTATTTTCATTTATTCCATGTCGAGAATGTTGATCATTTATGTATGTGTTTTAATTCACTGCAGATATATATTTGATGACACGTGATATTTATAGCGCTGGTGAGACAATGTATTACACAATTCATTAGCTTATCTCAAGTTATTTTTTGCCTTTAAATGTACTATTTCATTTTATCATAACTTAACTAGGTCACATATGAAAAAATAACTCATACTTGAGTTGGTATATTTTATATGTGCTCGTTTCATATGCATGTTGCCAAAATTATTTTTCTACAAATTTTATAAGTTTGCCCATGTAACTAATTCATATATACAAGAATACGTAATGTTTCCTACATATATAAGCTACATTGTATTATACACTTTGCAACAGTGAGAGAAAGGCAACCTTTCATTATTTTATACACTTTTAAAGGATACAAACGTCGGCAACGTCTTATTGGATGATATGAATAATTGTTTTGCTTAAATACTATATATTGAGGAACCAAGATCATTTAAATACGACTGGGAGAGAATAAAGGTTGCCTATTGGCTAAAACTAACTACATTGCAGTAAATCATATGATATAGCAAATTAGAAAGTAGAACAATTTTCGTTTGATTTACTTCACTCATACATTATGGAAAGCGAACCTCCAACTTAGTGAGTCTCCTGGGAATGTTCAGTGACATTAAGACACATAATTGTCATTTTTTACGACTTTCTCAATGCCAAACAAAATAGTTTCTATGTGAAATCACTGAAGACCCTATATGACAATGTCCCACTGAAGAACATCTTGGAATGTTTCTGTGCAATGGAGTATATAAAACAATTTTACGACTGATATATTGTTTAGTTTTGTTTTGTTTTGTATACAACTTACACAATTTCAAATATTTGCCGTCTAGTGTTTTCCTTTAGCATCTCATATTCATGTTTTTTAGAAGAATATATATTATTCATTTTATGATAACTTTTTATATTTACATTTTCAATACTTTACTTTCCAGATAGTAAAGACAGCATTTACTGACGTGTCATTAAATATTGCTATACGTCCTCCTTTTCCCACTGCTAATTTCATGTTATAGCTGGTTCCTCAAATGTACAATTAGAGGTAATTTTCCTATACTTAATGCTCATACTCTATAGGAATTTAGTTGTCATCTGTAATGCTTAATGTGTTTAATGGTTGTGTTAGCCAATACGATAATGCACAATTTGTTTTGTACAAACATTTGCACTAGAAATTCATTGCAGATTTACTGGCAATAGTCTCATAATACACAAAAATACATAATTGGTTTTGTTATGTGATTGTTTAGTCAAATCACCAGGCTTTCCTAATTGCAGAAAACGGATACTTTTAAAATTAACTGTGTGCTTCATTAGCACTTTGAATTCCGATGGTCGTGTAAGGATAACATTACAAATTACAAGTCATCAAACCGGCTTTTGGCGGCTTGTTTTCATAGAGTTTTGAACAAGAGCTTACTTATATATATATATATATATATATATATATATATATATATATATATATATATATATATATATATATATATATATATATATATATATATATATATATTTGCATTTATACGATGTATATTAAAATATTACTCACCCATTGTAGGTAAGTAGTCTGCTATCGTCTCCGTCGGAGAGAAATGAAATGGTGTTTTATTCTTGCTTACAATGAAAACTATATTGTTTATGTCCTTATATATCATACTTTCTACTTCCGCGTATATATATCACATAGCAACGTCAAATACGTAATGTGTGTACTACTAATAGATAAATCATCGGATACACACATTGGAAAACTGCCAACATTAATTTAAAAAGACCCAGGAAATTGTCAGAACTATGTTGTTTTACTGCTTCTCTTGTTATAACATTCAACCGGGGTTTTCCAGGTTCTACATCTACCAATTATACTGGACGCCATATATGGCCTATTTTGTGCTGAAAAATGGTTTTAAAGCCTACAACAACAGCAACAACAATAAGAACATTCAAACTATGAGATACCGATTTAGGAACTATCAATTATTTACATGCCTGCATACGTTATTTTATTTCGTTCATTTGAAACATTTAGAACCTATTTGTTAGTCCTTTGCAACTGCATAGTATAGACTATTCACATGAACACGAAAGACCTTAAATACTACCACACTTTTGAGGAAAAGGAGATCATTTGCTTCTTCTCTCTACCTCTCTGTCTCACGCTCTCCTTCTGTCTCCCTCTGTCTTGCTGTCTCTGTCTCTGTCTCTAAGTCTCTGTCTGTCTCTTTCCCTCTACTGTCATATCATCTTTATACAGTTGGTTACATGTTCAAGGTAAAGAAACGTTTCATAGGGTTGTGAAATTTATTTATATATTTACATGTAAGCTGATTTACATACATATAACGAAAGAGCAAACATTATAAGTATGGTAATGCATGTGTCATGCATTAAAATGGTACTTTATATACCAACTAGTTGGAAATGTCGCTAAAACACACCAGAAAAGGTTAAATAGACTGGTTCGTTAACGGACTGACAGTTGGAAATTGCATTGCTTTTGTAGCTGCGTGTGGCTATTCTGCGATAGTTATATTGTTATACAATATTATGTAGTATATGGGTATTATGGATCAATTGTGATTAGTCAAATAATACAGTCCTTATGCTTTATATACTGCAAGCACAACAAAAAAAATACAAAATCCTATTGCAAACTTAAATTCTAACGCTATCATCTTATATTTTTTAACTCATTTTACTTAGTACCCTGTCATAAGAACACTTCTAAATCACTTCGAAAAATATATTGATGTACTACCATGTCGTGTAGGGACATGAAAATATTTATGTAACACTTGTAAATTAAATATTGTATATGAAAGTGATACAATTTCAAGTATACATGTAAATCAAGTATGCACAGCTGTTGAGATATGCACAGCTGTTGAGATAGCAGAATGAACAGCTTAGGATCCAAAGTAGCAGTTCAATGGAAAGGGAGGCCAGAATGTTTCAACGTAACATTTGTCTCCAGAACGTTCCTGTATGACAATTTTTGTCTTTAAATATTTTCGGGTAAATATATATATATATATATATATATATATATATATATATATATATATATATATATATATATATATATATATATATATATATATATATATATGAATAGTTGCGGTCAGACATTCATGGGAAGACAATCATGTACATCTTTACATTGACATAAATCATCTTGAAATTTCTTTCTGATGATGAGAATGATTAGGACAAAAACGATGCTTTCAAAGGAATATTCAAGACAGAAAAGTGAAGGTTTGATTAAAATTGGTTTCACAACGATAGAGTTATGTACCTTTTTGAAGAAACATAATAACATAAAGTTTTAAAAGAAGCTTAAAGATGACAGTGTCGAAGAGTTTCGCTCAAAATAAAACTTGATAATTGGCTGTCGTTTATGCAAAAGCTAATTAAAAGATACAATACCACTTTATAAGGCATGATTCCAGCTGAAGCGAATAATTAAGAAAACATTGTGAATCAGTCTATTGGGTTAACAATTGATGCATTTCAACCTCCTAAATGGTTAACTAGACTAGTTAAAGAAACTATCGTTATCTTTACACAACAAGCAAGATGACAGTTGCAAAGATGAAAGTACTTTGAGTATTTTAAGATTGTTATAAAATTTATACTTATATAAGATAAAAGACGGATATGATGAATCATCTAACAACTAGGAACTATCTGATAACAATTTTGTCAATATGAATCATTTGAAGCAGTACCAAAAATATACAACATATATAACTTTTTAACGTACTTTGCATTGAAAAGCATTGCTTCAGAAAATGGAATATAAGTATGCAGTGATTGAAATTTCCATTTATTCAAAAGCAGGATATCAAACAAACAAAAATATCAGACAAATCTCAGTTACTCAACACAATGATACAGATAAAAGTCATGGTAGGTAACGCCAATACACAGTATGTTCTATGTGGCTCATATATGATATAACAACAGAAATACAAAGATACAATACTAAAATATGTAGTTGCTTTTCTATAAGTTGCAAGGCTTGAAACAAACACAGTGTAAACGAATACATGTTATTCTGCGAGAATTTGATCAACTGAAAGTGTTGTGAGAATTACATAGACAATGAGGCACTAATAGGACGTTTCAACTTCTTTCAGTTTCGATTCCAGGAATGTATGGCAGGACATTTGTATTATAAATAATTTTCCATAGAACTTTGAGTCTTAACAAATTACCATAAAACAAAATAAAATATGTTGATTTGAGAAGACTATTTTATTTTATAGCAAGACAATTGTATTATAAATGATTTTCCAAAGAACTTTAAGTCTTAACAAATTACCATTAAACAAAATAAAATATGTTGATTTGAGAAGACTATTTTCACCATACTCTTGTCAAATCTACAAATTCTAGGGCGCTCATAGTACATATATCAATTTAAACATATCGTAAGACCGAGAGTGATTAAGAATTGAACAATATATACCTACATATAAGAAACCAAAGGATCATATGCGTCCTTTGTTGTGTACAATCTGTCTCGTTTACTTTTCCTTTCTTAGAAAGCTGATGACGACTTTCCACATAGTGACCACTTTCTAAAGACTCAAAACATTTTACAACCAAAACTTAAGAGCTGATACTAAGATGGAAACGCAACAAGGCAAAATGTAAAGATATTTAAATGCCTTTGCACATCAAATTTTAGAGCTAATATTTTCAAGCATGTAGTGGACCCAATAATGTCATTATACACCAATAAACTGCATATGGTTGTGTAATATTAACACCTTTTCGAGATTCTCAGACTTGTCGGCGAAGCATTGGCGATGACGCATTAAAAGCCTATAAACTGTCCTGAAGTAGTATCATCAATCAGCTAACAATCTAAATACATATAGCTTGCAATATTGATACAGAGCACAAGAAAATTTCGGATATCAAATGGATGTATGTTGCACTCCAAGTCTTGTTTTAATTAATCCGATGGATGTAGGTTGCACTCTAAGTCCTGTTTTAACTAACATGGATTACGATACACAATATAAATGGTAAAAAGAATGAAAACTGGAAACGGTTGCAATCAATACCTCAAACCATTTGGTATATTATTTACATCCCTACCAGAAGCGTAATTATACTGCTTAAAATTCGCCCGAAAGTCTCTCCCATAAAAACTTTTCTGAGAAACTTGTTCGTACAAGAAACCTAAAAGAAGACATTCATTTAAATTTCATATCTGCTAATTCTGATGTTTAGAATACACATTATGCTGTCAGAGAACCAGAAGATTGAATATATACCTTATACAAATGGACAACATTAAAAATGTATATGTTAGTATATGTTGCTTCTGGTTATTTGTCATTTAGGACTAAATAATATATTTCCATCTCAGTCATTCTCCTCTTTTAGCCAACATACATTGCTATGACTGAATGGCCTTAAACTATGCAAGAGAAAAGAACGAAAACAGCACCTTTAGTAAAGTTCAGTAAACAATTTTGTTCTATATAATGTATAGAACAAATGTAAACTAAAATGCAGCATTGTGAATTAAGCTCCAAGTAGTCTTACAATTTGTATGATAAGTCCAAAACTTTTTATTGTTCTAAATAACGTTCATCAATGTTCTAAGTGGTTACATGCTACCATTCTTGAGGTTTCAGAATAATATAATGGAAAAAATATCCGTGAAGGACCTCATAATAATCCATAGATAGTGATTTCGTACAAAAGGATTAATAAGGATTTTACAAATCCAAAGACTAATTTAAATAAATCCCTTAAAGTATATCCGATCACAACTGAAAAGGCTGATTCCACTACTGATGTCAAAATGGGAATGCATGCTTCTAAATAAAAGACTTACAATTTCAAGTGAACTGTATCGCAACATACATTATCTGCAAATGTTATATCGTCATAGTGGAACGTTCCTTAAACAGGTGAAAAATAGTTTCTAGAACTTTCTGAGGATAGAATAAAGGCTTTACTAAAATGATACTATCGCTTATGGACAAAGGCCTATCAAATAATTTTAACGCAAATGCATGCACTATAATACCATATATATATATATATATATATATATATATATATATATATATATATATATATATATATATATATATATATATATATATATATATATATATATATACTATAAGCTGAGAGATCGGAACATTTAAACATATGAACAGTTAAAAATGTTCATATCTTGTACTGTTTTTATCATGTCCATTATATATGTGGAGATTTATAACAATGTTATGTTATAAAACGTTTGATATTATGAGTTGCCATAAGAGCGAGGTAAAGGCTGCATCCGCAGCACATAATATGCACCATTATGCTCTATTAAGCTTTTTGACATCGATGATAGGTTTGGTTACCCAGAGCAATCATTCATATATCATTATGCCCGTGCTTTATACTAAATAATATCTGCTCTGATGTTTCGTTCGCGAGGAACATCAGATTGTGCTTGTAGATAACCAACTAACAACCCTCTAATGTTTTTGCCAGTCGTATCGCTCTATGATTCGTCTAGGTAGTGACCATATGCCTGTGTTGCAATGTCTTGTGATGCTGTTCCTTTTGCAATATCCAGCAGATTAAATTTGCAATAAGTTGTGATGATCAATAGTGTGTCATAGTTTAATAAAATTATTTATATATTGCAGGCACTGTAGGTAGAGTAGGTTGCGTCAGAATTTATTCTATCAACGTGAAGAATTTTTTTAGCAAGCTGCTTCAAATAAGTCCCCTATCAGTATTATGGGCTTAGAGAGGGAGAGAGAGAGAGAGGGAGAGAGGGAGAGGGAGAGAGAGATAGAGGGAGAGAGAGAGGGAGAGAGAGGGAGAGGGAGGAAGAGCGAGAGGGAGAGAGGGGAAGAGAGGGAGAGGGAGGGAGAGGGAGGAGAGGGAGAGGGGAGAGAGAGATGGCGAGGAAGAGAGAGAGGGGGAGAGAGAGGTGGAGGGAGGGAGAGGGGGAGGGAGTGGGAGAGAGAGGAAGAGGGGAAGGGAGAGGGGGAGGGAGAGAGAGGGAAAAGGAGAGGGAAAGGGGGAGGGTGATGGGGAGGGAGAGTTAGGGGGAGGAAGAGGGGAGGGAGTGAGGGAGGGAGAGAGAGGGGGGAGGGAGATGGGAGGGAGATAGTTAGGTAGGTAGAGAGGGAGACAGCAGGAGAGGGAGAGAAAGAAGAATCAAATGATTTCCTTTTCCTCAAAAGTGTGTTATTATTTAAAGTCTTTCGTGTTGATGTGAATAGTCTGTACTCTGCAGTTGCACATGACTATCAAATAGGTTCTAAATGTTTCAAATTAACGAAATAATATAACGTATGCAGGCATGTAAATAATTGATAGTTCCTAAATCGGTATCTCATAGTTTGAATGTTATTATTGTTGCTGCTGTTGTTGTAGCGTTTAAAACCATTTTGCAGCACACATTAGGCTATATAAGGCGTCCAGTATAATTGGAGGATGCAGAAGCCTGGAAAACCCAGATTTAATGTTATATCAAGAGAAGCATTAAAACAACATAATCCTGACAATTTCCTATGTCCTTCTGCATTAATGTTGGCAGTTTTCCAGTGTGTGTATCCTCCGTTGTATATATTAGTGGTACAAACATAATGCATTTGACGTTGCCGTGTGATATATATATATATATATATATATATATATATATATATATATATATATATATATATATATATATATATATATATATATATATATATATATATATATATATACGCGGAAGTAGAATATATAATATTTCAGGACATAAACAATATAGCTTCATTGCAAGCAAGAATAAAACACTATTTCATTTCTCTCCTACGGAGACGATAGCAGACTACAATGGGTGAGTAATATTTTAATATACATCCAATAAATGCAAACATAGTTAAGTAAGCTTTTCTTCAAAACTCTATGAAAACAAGTCGCCACCAGCAGGTTTGATGACTGATAATTTGTAATCTTATTCTTTCACGATCATCGGAATTCAAAGTGCTAATGACGTACACAGTTAATTTTAAAAATTTACACTTTCTGCAATTAGAAAAGCCTGATGATTTGACTAAAGGATTACCTAAAATAACAAATTATGTATTATTGTGTATTATGAGACTATATTAAGTAAATCCGCAAGGAAGTTCTGGTGCGAATTGTGCATTATCGTATTGGCTAATACAACCGTTAAAACATTAAGCATTACAGATAACAATTAAATTCCTATATGGTATAATCTTTAAGTATAGGAAAATTACCTCTTATTGTAAATTTGAGGAACCAGCGATAACATGAAATTAGCAGTAGGAATATTTAATGACACGACAGTAAATGCTGTCTTTACTATCTGGAAAGTAAAGGATTGAAAATGTAAATATAAAGAATTATCATAAATGTATAACATATATTCTTGTAAAAACATGAATATGAGATACGGAAAAAAACATTAGAAGGCAAATATTTGAACTTGTTCAAGTTGTATACAAAATGAAAGAAAACATAAAAGTTATATCCGTCATAAGATTGTTATATATACTCCATTGCACAGAAACATCCCAAGATATTCATCAGTGGGACAAGTCATATATGGTCTTCAGTGATTTCACATAGAAACGATTTTGTTTGGCATTGAGAAAGTCGTAACAAATGATAATTATGTGTCATAATGTCACTGAACATTTTCAGGAGACACACTATGTTGGAGGTTCGCTTTCCATAAGGTATGAGTGAAGTAAATTAAATGAAAATTATTCTACGTTCTAATTTGCTATATCATGTGATTGAGATACTGCCATGTAAATAGTTTTAGCCAATAGGCAACCTTTATTCTCTCCCAGTCGTATTTAAATGATCTTGGTTCTTCAATTTATAGAATTTAGGCAAAACAATTATTTATATCAACCAATAAGACGTTGCCGACGGTTGTATCCTTTAAAAGTGTATATAATAATGAAAGGTTGCCTTTCTCTCACTGTTTCAAAGTGTATTATAAAATGTAGCTTATCTATGTAGGAAACATTACGTATTCTTGTATATATGAATTAGTTACATGGGCAAACTTATAAAATTTGTAGAAAATTAATTTTGGCAACATGTATATGAAAAGAGTACAGATAAAATATAGCAACTCAGTCCAAAGCCATTTTGTCAACGTGCTATGTCAAAATTGTATTAATTAGTTGTCCATTCCATCAAATGTGAGATATTATTTCAAATGTGACCTAATTAAGTTATGATAAAAATAAAATAATAAATTTAAAGGCAAGAAATATCTCGAGATAAGCTAATGAAATGTGTAATACATTGTCTCACCAGCGCTATAAATATCACGTGTCATCAAATATATATCTGCAGTGAATTCAAACACATACATAAATGATCAACATTCTCGACATGGAATAAATGAAGCTAGATATAAGACTACTGCCTGTTATTATTTGTATCCTGGTGAACGTTAAACAAACACAGGTCTCATCAGTGCCAAATATAGCTGTGGTGAAGCATTAGGAACAGAAACACATAGTAATCGGAATAATTCTGGTTGTTATATTCAGTTTAGAATTAGCGTTGATTCAAGTAAAGGCCAGATAGCTGTAGGAAACTATCAAATTAACTACGAATTCGTCGTTTAGGTACCTGACCATTACTTATTGTCCAACCAAGAAATTATTATTTTTTGGATAAAAACTAGATTATTAAATATATGCAGATGCATCCTTTGACTAGTAAATTAATTTTACATATTTCCACTATATGCTTCATGAACGTCATTGTATTTGAAGTTGTAGTTCAATGAACGATAAGTAGCAACAAAATATCTATCCCGCATTTTATTTTCTACTGACCAAAAGGCAAACTGACTCTTTAAAAAATCTTATGAATTTTTGCAGCTGCATAATAATTTGTTTAATGTGAGTAGTAGTTTTGGTAGTAGTGTAAGTTGCTGTGATATACACATTCATGTCTCTGTGTGTGTCTATATGATATGCATATGTCTGTTTTTGAAACACTATATACCCTTTGTTGGAAAATTACAAAACAAACCTACAAGGACCTGACAAATTGCTAAGAAGCAAACAAACTTTAAAATTAAAATATTGATTATAGAATGTAGAAAACTCACTGTGAAAAAAAATTAATAAAACCAAGGAAACCCATAGGAAAACTAAAATTGACTAAACAAATCATTCTTTTCACTGAGAGAATTTAACATCTCTTTACTACTCGCACGTTTTGTAGTAGGATTTGATTACGTATTTAAAAAATTGTATCAATCATTTTCTATCTAACAGATCTAAAATGTTTCTGTTGTTGCTGGAATACTGCACAAAACAGCCTCTCTGAACTTATTATTTTATAGGAAATCAGTTCAGTAAAGGAACGAACCAACCAAACCCGTTGCTATCTTGCCCATGGAGAGATTCGCATCCATTTGATTCTGAGGTAATTACATAAAATTAGATTTGAATATATATTACAATATCGAATTGATAGTTAATATTGCTTTATTGGAATATTATTACTTGTGAATTCACGATTCATCTTGGATATTAGTAATGGATTAATAGCAGAATACACTCATTATGTCCTTTGAAATTCTTATCCTTTAAAAAATCCGGGTCATTTACTTTTGTGGATTTCGTTGAGGCGTTGTATCCTGTTTCGTTTTCATTTCCTCCTAGCATTCCAGTAAATGGAATAAATCGTTTAGAAATTGCTACAGCTATGGCGAATAACATTATATGTCGTTTCTTGATTTGGTCCACTCTTCCGTACCTTGTAATTCATAGTTTTTATAATTTACATTCTTTAGGAAAACATTGATACAACAAAGATAATTTGAAAAGACCTCATGTTTAGAGGCAAGGTAGGATAACTTGATATATACAAGGAGTTTCTTTTAATCATGGCTGTAATATTGGTTCATTGTTCGTTTCTTTTAAGGCTTTTCAATGCGTTTTGCTTTTGTTTCTCCTGTTGTATATTGTTGGCTGCTTATTTTCAGTAATTTCACCTATTTTGAGTCCGTTGTTCTGCACAATCTTTTCATGTGATATATTTTTGACGTCTCAAAAAAGTTAAAATATAGATCAATATTATCTACAGTGAAAGTTTAAAATGTTTAAATATATTGCGTTTCAGAAATATGTTGAACTTATGAACAATCTTGAAGACCAAATATAATCAAGTTATGGCATTCTCTTATCAATCATGTTGTAGCCTACATGCATAGTGGAAATTGAGTCTTTTTAGCATTGAGCTCCACGTTTTCATATTTTAGAGAGCAGAAATCATAGATGAAATTAAAATATTCTCCATGCTGTCTTCATCCAATATATTTTTCTTCACGCTGACAACTCGTTGCGATATTATTCCTACCTCTATCAGATAGTACTTTCCTTGTAAAATTGGAACACTTTTAAGGATCAATATAATACATTTACAGTTACCATCACCTAATTTTAACAACTATTGATTTTCTTCTATGCAGTGACATTCATAAATTATACTAATTAGTTAATCCTGAGCACTTGCATGGCGAACTTCAATCATAATAATATTTGTCTGCTGCATAAGAATTAGCAAGATGTCCAACAAAGTTTGAAACAAATGATCAAACCAAACTTAACGTAATACATAAATTTAGGCCAAGGTGTCGAAATTATGTTTTAGAATCTGATTTTATCACGTTATTTATATCATAATTTCGTCAGTAATAACATAATAGTATGCCTTTATACCCTTAGTGATGTAAACTGGTCCTTGTTACAATTATACTTTGATGTATGTGCCAAACTTTATTTTTGAATAAGTACCTTTGACAAAAAACAAACAAGCGTATTAAAAACATCATGCATTACTAAACTCTAAACATCGTACATGATTGGTCTATAAGGGTATGTGTTAAAGCTTCCAGTAGATACCCGTGGGATGATGATTCTTTTCTGACTTTTCCAAGACACTTGCTCTGCCAGTTATTCTGGACTCTGTTGATAGTCTATCATATGCCTCAACAATGCATTAAACACATAACATGAATAACAACACGCTTTAGAGATCTTATCTCATAAATCTCTAATTATATTTGCAATATATTATAATTGTATAAAAAGTATTCTATTTTGGACATTGTTGCTTATTTTTCATTTCCACCCTCATTTTCATTGCATCCGCTAGCAAAATTAGTAACAGCTTTAACTGTTCAACATTACAGTTTTTGTAGAATTTTGACATGCTTATAATATCGTATATCACTGACATGCATTCAGGTTGTTTGTCCAATACTTTTTAAAAAATAAATTGATCTCGCAAAGCACCTAGCGATATTGAAAGATAAAGTAAAGCAATACAGTCCACCATCACGCGTGGAAACAAAACGAGCAAAGATCCTTATGTTGGGGCCGATAGGAGCGGGCAAATCCAGTTTCTTCAACACCATCAACTCAACTTTTCAAGAACGGATTGCTAAGCGAGGCATGACAGGCAGAAGTACAGACACCCTGACTAAGAAGGTAAAAACGATAGTATCTTTAACAGAGAAGCATAATGTAGTATAGATTCGATTTAATTGCTTTTTATTGTGGTCGTTTTGGACTACGGCAATCTAAACGCACGGACATATAATGACGAGAACGCTTTGAAAATACGTTTCTGATGTTTGACTGAAAGTTAGGTCTTAATCAAAGGACAATAAACGACATTAAAAGAGTGGAACACATTGTGCAATAGAGTATTACATTTTGCATTACATTAATGAAGCAGTGCAAACTTTGTAAACAACACAAACTAACAAATACAACTATGTTTAAAAATAAGTATATTATTTACAAAAAGGGAAAATGCATAGTTTGTACCTGAGGTATAGTCAGATCTTTGATTAATAAAATCTCATTATTCGTGCCACAGACGGAATACATAGCATTAATTTTCACAATTATTTCCTTTTCATTATTCAGTTCAACATGTTTCAACATTTCTCTTTTGTTTCTTGGGGGATTTCTGTGTTTCTTTAGATTGTTGAATCATATTTGACCGTTTCAAAGAACTGCAAACGAAACACTAATCACTAACGCCGCATATCTCTGGCATACCGATGACGTTGTCTCATAATTGTCAGTGATTAATGGGTAACGTTATTGATTCACTATGCACCATAGTACGCCAGTTAGGTTCATTTCTTAGCGTTGGAACTCCGGATAGCCAGATGTTTCCGTTTCATCATGTCTTTTGGTTGTAATTTTGCTACTTTGATGGTGAGTCACATTTGATTTATGTATTTCTCCTAATGTGTTTCTGTCTTTCCCTTCTCGAATTCTTTTAAGTTGGAGTTCACTGCATGCCAGCCCTTCTTGTTTTTAGTTCTGGAATCCCCAAATGTACCCGATTTAGTTTTGGTCTTTTGAAGTTACTCCTTTAGTGCAGATATGTTATGTACGTCATATTCGGATGTGTTCTTTGAAACGCATCATAAAAAAATTTGACGGCATTCAGTTTGTGTCTTCAAGCGCTGAGATTGTACCTCTTTGCATCTATAAAGAACATTAGGTGGAATAATGGAGTTGAATATTCGAGATTTTGTTTTAGTTCTGAGTTTTCTGTCGTCCAGATTTATGTTACAACATTGGCGAGAACAAGGATATAGCTGTAGTTATAAGAATGCACAAATACATTAAATCATTGAAAATATACATATAAATCATATCGCACTAACGTTTGTCACAAACAATGCTTAGTAAATACTTGTAAATGTAATTTTTTAAAAGATTCAGAGAGTTTCCATTTTTCTCAGTATCGAGAATACCCGATATGGTCTCCTGGAAATGACAGTGAACTGAATTTCAGATTGTGTGACACTTGTGGCATAGTGGTCAATGGACCACCAGACCTGGCGGATCTCGACCAACTTGTTGAAGGGCATGTCCCTGACGGATATGAGGTATTAGTCTAGCGAAGCAATCGTTCAAATGTTGTGTATCATAAATGGACAAAAGAATTTTGTCCACTCAACCTAATTATGCAAATTGCTGCATCAGTAAAACGATTAGAACTTTTTTATACATGGAGCTAAAGGATTTTGTTCAATCTTCTAAAGGGAATATACTACACACACACACACACACACACACATATATATATATATATATATATATATATATATATATATATATATATATATATATATATATATATATATATATATATATATGTGCTAGTGAATGTCTTGGTCTCTATCATATGTTGACAGGTTTTGCATCTTTTATCGCCACAGGGTCCAGATTGACTAGGTTGGTTTTGACTAGCGATTGTTGTTAGCTTGGCCCTGATGCAAAACCTGTCAACATATGATAGATACCAAGACATTCACTAGCACAGTGACTAAAGAAAAACTAAACATACATGGTCCAAACAAAACGTGCAAAACAGATAATGTGATTTATCTCATCACATGTAAGATCTGTGGCCTTCAGTACGTGGGAGAAACTGAAAAGCTACACATAAGGATAAACCTTCATAGATCTGATTGGATGACAAAAAAGCTGTACAGAAGCCCGGTCGCAGAACACTTCTCCTCCCCTGGCCACACTTTCAGTGATATAATACTTATCGCTATTGCTAACAACCACAGCTGGAGTTCCGAAACCAGGAAGGAAAAGGAATCATACTGGATACGCCGCCTTAGAACATTGAAACCAAGCGGTCTATACCAAGAAGACTAGAAAATGAAAACTATGCACTAGTAGAATTTAACATTTTCTAAATCTTAATATCCTTCAATTTTTACTATAAGAATAACCGGTATAGAATCAAATATCCGGGATATAATCTGCGTTACATATGTACACAAAGTAAAAATAGATGTCGCTTTGGCTTGTAGACTTTTAGGGAATTACACAACGTTTTCAGTTTCCGCAACTAGTCTATACAAGCTGGTTGTATTTATAGTGTTAGCACATGTGAAGACAGAAATGTAGAGGTTTACAAACACAACGTTTTTGTGTTTATTTGTTTGTCGTAACTATGTTTTGTATTTGCCTTTGAAAAAGACTCATTAAGAGTCGAAAGCGCTTAGGCTAGTTAGTTACTAGTTTCGTACTGTTCGTCGTCAGTTTATTGCATCTATTTTAATTAATCCCTGACAAACGTGATCCCTTGGTGGATCCAGTACGCTTGAGAGGGTTGTTATTCGCCATATGATTTTTATTCTTTATATATATATATATATATATATATATATATATATATATATATATATATATATATGTTTTGTTTTAAACGAAATGTTGCTTTTATTACATATGCATTATTTAGTAAATCCAAGAGAGGATCATATAATAATAGGAGGCATAAATACTGAAAATGACGCCACTTATTTGTATTGTATGATATTCATTGCTAACGTCATATTTCTAAAAAAAATATTTACAACATTTCCTTGAATTGTACTTGTATTGGAATGATGTATAATAACAATATTGCAATTATTTTCTATATACTTACAACCATGGAATTATTCAGTTTTGGAAAGGACGTGATTTATTATGTAAACCTAAACCTAATTGAAATTTTTTTATGGTGAACAAAATACTAAAGTTTCAAGAATATTCATTAATTTATTTTCGTAAGTGTATTTGTAACTAGAACATCTACAAGCGGCAAACATAAGATAGAAATAAACGGCTCAGAATTTAAAAAAGCTAAACATTGTTTATTGTTTTACATTCTTGATCAGTCGCTTAATAATTTGTTAACATTCTTTATTGTAGTTCAGTGAAAAGCTGATAGATAAAAACATAAAAGGTTTTATATCTAACCCAGCTCTTCAGGATAAAGTTCACTGTGTGGCATATGTTTTTGCGGCAAGTTCACTAAAAACTATGGATGAAATCACCTGGTTCAAGCTCAATGAACTCCAACGTCGACTGAACATCAGAGGTAATTATAACAAAATGAGTATACGTTACATATAATCTACCTATAACAATCATTGGAGAGAAAATGTAAACATTTCATTTGACAGTTTCCTTGATATTGGTTACTTTCTTTCTCAACAAAATGTTTAGTTCAATTCAGTTATATCAAGTACTGATGGAGAAATGTATAGCAGTTTAAGAAAGTAGCATTTATTAAATCTAGAGAAAAGGTCCCACTTGCAAAAATTTAACTTTTGCAGAAAAGTCTGGTTAAATAAATTAAATGTGACAGGTTTTTCAAATTTGGTAATAATCATCAAGTATTGTGTTGTTAATATCATATATCCGCTACACTATTTGAATGTGATTATGCAGTCAAGATGCATTAAGGAGAATAGTTATAAGTAAGAGATGGCATCTTTCATCTTCATGTTTATATTTCATCGTCTTTTGCCACAGCAGTTGGAAAATTTTTATTTTGATTCATTCTTTACATTCTAAATGGCACAAAAGCAAGGTGCGGTCGGAATCATGCGGAGTTGAATATTGCAGCCTATTGCTCATTAATAACGTGTAAATGTATTAAAAAATATATACTTGAATTAAAATGGAATAGGATGAATAAGGTACACATAAATATAATGATCTCATCTCTTTTTTCTTCTGTTCATGTAGTCCCAATGTATCCTTTGCTTTTAATTCGCAATAGCTATTGGCTCAGAAATTGTTTTTCACTTCATCGTCAAATTCTATTCCCATTCTTAACTGATTGTAAGAGACACATGCAAAGCAGCATTAATCTTATTAGCATTATAAATGCTATTCAACCACATAAATGACAAAATTTCTCTCGTCTTTTAAATTAGACGTTAGATTTTAATAGAATCACGCCTATTTACAAATATGGAGAGCACATGGCTCTTGATATAAAGTGATGCAATATATTGGCATTTTTCTTGACTTATGGAGTATTGTTTTGAGAAGTTAATTATATAATCTAATTTTTTATAGAAATTCCCAGAGTAGTACTACTTATAAAGATAGACTTTCTCTCAGAAACTCTGGCGAAGGATTTGAAAGAAGTCTTCAAATGCGCTGAAGTCAAAGAGGCAGTGTATTACGTTTCACAGAAACTTCACGTTGATCCTGGAGATGTCATGCCAATAAAAAATTATGAGAGTGAAAGCATGGTTAACAATACCATCGGCAGCTTGGCAATGCAAGCTTTAGACCGGATGCTTGGTTACGCGAGTGATTATTTGGAAAATAAGCATCATCCTAAACAGGATGCAGCAACTTAGCAGAAATAACCGAGTACTAACTTGTACACTTATATCCCAAGTAATGTCGATCAAGAAATGTGTTTGACAAAAACTAATAAGCTAATATAAAGGAACAAACTGTATTCTCTTATAATTATTTCTTTACACTGATGTTATTTTAAGATAAAGATAGCTTAGTATAAATGTAATTTTAATTAGCATGTATTAATGTCAAGCATTAGTTACGAGATATCTTGTAATTAGGTTACACGAAAAATGACGAGACCTTCGAAGGGGCATAGTGACTGCCTTATTAATAAAATATGAAAGTTTCCAATATTTGAGGTTTTACACGAAATACAATTTAGAAACAACAGATGCTTGTAGGTTGTCAAGAAACGTGGTTTTCTAATAAAGTTTAAAGTCATGTCTAGCGCACATTGTTCCCCGTTTCTCTGCTCTCAAGTGTCATTTCTTCAGGAACTTAACTATATGAATCATTTGCGAAAAGTTTAATACATTTCCTTAATGCTTGATTTGTGACATAGCACACAAGTTCATGTTCAACGATATTTGCTTCCACAGGAGGGAGCAAACGTTTATAAAACCATATGTTTTGTAGAGGGAAAATTAAATCTTCAGTTCTTTTTAAGCTGAAATTATCTTATAATTTCCAGAAAAGGTCATTCATAAATTATTTATTGATAATGCATAAATACTTAGCAGTTATATATTGAAATAGAAAGGGAAGGTTTACTTTAAGGATAAGACGATAATACAGATTCCAAGATAACGTGTGTAACGTTTTCGTCGAAATTTATTTCTCGAGCATTATATATATATATATATATATATATATATATATATATATATATATATGTATGTGTGTGTGTGTGTGTCAGCTATCAGATAATTGGTTGTAAAGACTGTGTTGAAAGATATGGGGCTTTTATATTAACTCTCTATTCCAATATAACAAATTACCCAGCAAACCAAGAAATGCGGGTGAAAAGGTCCTTGAACACATATGGTCATACTTTCTGCTTAAAATAATGTTTACAAATAAAAGAACATGCAGCAGCTTGCTCGGGTCTGATTCCTCTTGATCAGATTCCAGAGAACAGTGGCGCTCCTCCTCATCCTAAGTAACAGTTCTAAGCCTTAAAATCATCAATCATACAGAAATAATTGTACATATATACTCTAGTTCCAAACAAAGTTTGCTAGATTTTTTTTGTTTATTGGATCATCCATATATCAATTTAGTTATTTTCTAGTGGCTATATTGGTATTGGACCTGAAAAAAAATCAGCAACAGAAGACAATGTTATTCTTTATGTTCAGAATCCTTTACAGAACATGTTGATTCAGCCAAAAAAGTCACAAGAAATCTTGTAGATCATTTTCTTGGAAAATTTTGTGACACTGAGAATTAGTAATTTGACAAGCGTGAAAAAAATCAGCATTTGATTTCGCTACAGTAATGCATGTAAAATAGTAATTTCTGTCTAATCGTTGTGGACGTAAATCAGAATGCTTTATAAGGTCCATGTCTAATCAGTACTAGCTGCGTAGAGAACAGGGAATTAAATGAATTTCATTATTCAAAATTTATCTCAGTCTCTGTAAATTTGACTTCGCTACATCCATAGATTTAAAATCAGATGACATGAATAATTAAGTATATTAAATGTAGCTCCTGAGCCTTTTAATAATACTTATCAGCTAAGGAGATAATGCATATAGAGGAACATTTTCCGACAAGTACATATTTGAGATCTGTCTTAGAAGACTATTTCCTCAAATTGCAAATTTATCCTATTATGTAAGATGCTTTAATCTCTTATCATTGGAAATCTCGACATCTTAGATCGTATTTTTGATAACAAATGAGATCTCCGTGTTTACTAAAGACGTATTTCTGGACGTGTTTTTCGCCTCAGTGAAACAAAAATGTCCAGTTTGTTCGTTCTAAGCCAGCCTGATTTTTGTATCCTCTTTGCATCAACGTGCAGAAACTATAGTTTGTCTTGATTATCATTGGAAGAACATTTACAATCTTGTTATTATAAGCCATAAGATTAACAATAAGACTTCCTTTGTGACGATATCAGAACATACAGCAATGTTTCTAAATATTTGCATGAAAATCAATAAAATACCTGATTAGTACATACTTCGATAAATAACGTTTGACTGGCATTAACAACAGGGTTCTTTTCTTCGTTTAATAGTGAATTTACTCACACTTATTGTTCAGTTGTCACACGTTAAGAAAGTCGCCTGCGGTTGACATTACCAAATTATTCATAAACTGTTAAAACATAGGTTTGAAGAAATGCATGTTCCTTTGCAGATAATATTTAAGAAATCACCTGAGGCTGGTGGGTTTCCTACTCAGAGGAAGTTCGTACACGTTCTGCTTATCTATAAGCATGGAGACCAAATTTCTATTGTGTTGAGTTTCGAATGTATTTAAAAAAAAAGTGGCATTAAGACATCGATACTATTTTGCAGAAATCACCTGTCCAATGATTATATATAGTGATTTATAGTGTAGAGCTTAATGGCTTAGGTAATAAACTTAACAAAACGGACTTACTGTTAAACTTCTATCATAGCTCAAACAATATCAAACCATTACCATCCATCTAAAAGTCATTATCAACAGAACGTCGATGATCTCTTTTAGTCGTCCATGGTTTCCATATTAGGCCTTTTAGTATTAAATTTTTATGTCAATGGTACATCAGACAATTTAACCTAATACTAAAGATTATTTGCAGATGCTACATTATCAATAAACTCTTTTTATAAATACAAATGAATATAAAGAACGCTGTTCAAAATTTGAATGCTGCAACAAACTGATTAGCTTCCTTACTTTGAATGCTTTATTCACAGGCACATTGTATTAACCTCACACCGCTCAATTGATTTAAATTGTTAATAATGTCTCTTTTGATATTAAGAATGTTCTTTCGGCTATAGGTTAGGACCAATATCATCTCCCAATGCTAGACGAACAAATCAGATTAGTCAGAATTGTCTAAAGGTATTTAAATATTTATAAATGTTTCGCGACACCTAAGAATACGTTACAAAAAAACTTATAGCTGAACTAATTATTATCAAATTTTAGAATATGAATATGAAACTGTAGTAGCATGATGCTCAACAGAATATTTGGACATCAACAAAAGTGGTTACATTGTCTACTCACTCTTTGTTCAAGAGTTCCATTATACTGTTACTGGATGGGTATCTGTTGCACAAGAAAGAAAACTCATACATATACATCCACCCTTTACACAGTGATCATAATTAATTTGAAGATATGGTTATGATACTAAAAATGCACCTTTAGAGTTACATGTTTGCAAATGAGAAAGTTTCAGAGAATTTGAGTAACATGTAAAATTACCCGACTTACAATACTTAATTTTAACCACAATGGCGTGAATTTAGTAAAACAAGTTTTACGTTTCTTTGAATATGTAACCATTATATGAACATCGGAGGGAGGTACCAAGGCTAAGAACAATCACAGTGAATTTGGACATATTATATTGTTAAAATAATTCAAAAGGTATGGCATTGTATATATCTTTGAAATCTACCAAGCGTTTTGTATTTCCCAGCAACCACTGTATAATTAAAAATATAGTGAAATCTTCTGCATTCTTTATTGAAGTTCTAGATGTTTGTCATATGATGGGGTTTTAGAACAATACTGATGTGGTTAGTGCTGGAAGTCTTAATTCAGTACTGCAAGGCCATTGACTTTTACTCATAATTGTTATTGACGAATGTGCTGCAGACGCATATATCAGTAATGACATTATTGAGCTCAACGTCATTCGCTAAAATCACTTTGGTCACATTTGTGACTTTACAGAACATATCTTTCCATACAAATAGGAACTTTTGGCCAAGTTTGTATCAATACATACCTAGCATTTGGCGTTGTAAGTTACTTAATGATATTGAACATGTTCTACTTTCCAATTAGATCGACAGTCTCAGATTAAATGCGATATAAGATATGTTAATTGCGAGATTTAAGAAGTGCAACAACTGCAAGAATTTAACAAATAGGCAGCGAACTGACGAGTCTTGCCCTGCGTCAACGAAATGTACTTCTATCTCCGTGCCCTTAAGGCCCGAGGATATCTTGTCTAGTGTGATCAAGAAATCAACCATAGATAAACAGAAGAGAGTCACCAACCCTTACTGAAGCAATTGTCTGTCACCAGTAACTCTGAAGATAGTGGAATGATGTATCACAATTACACAAGCCAGCTGTACTGAATGTATGGTATTGTCTCAAACACATTTTATAAATTGGGTAAAACTGTACATTACTCACTATCAAAGATGCTTTCGAAAATTGCTGACACATTTTCGATGATGGAGTTTTGGTTTTCTTGGTGATATTCTGACTAATTTATAATAGGCCGAAAATCACACATCACTGTCAAATGGCCGATTTTCTCTGACAAGGAAAAGAGATTTTTAAAGTCCAAAGTGCCGTTCAAATATAAACATAATGTCAGAAGACAATCGCCGAAGCAGTCTAACAGGCAGCCCACAGTGAAGGTAGGAAACCAAGTTTCTTCATTCGAAAGTTTCCTGTGTCAAGCTGATTACGTACCAAACCCACTGTCCGCAGATTATATCCCGGTTGTCGTCAAACTTCTGCAATTCCAAATACTTTGCATCAGTCCTATTGCATAAATGTATGAGTGATCCAAGTCGTTTCAAAAGATTTCATGATTTTGTTCGTCCAATCATCTCCTCTTGTTTCCTTTTCATTCTAATGGATGTACTGTTAGAACAGGGGAAGGACGATATTCAACAACAAGCGATACTATCGTTCAAGTGCGTAAACCACAATCTATGGCATTCTGTTCACTACTGTTTGTTATCAAAAAGCTTAACAGGAAGTTGAGTCCAATCATATTCCCAAATAACTCAAAGAATGCATTCTTCCACCTGGATTCAAAATGGAGATGGTTTGAGATATATGCCACTAATCATCTGAAAAGTCAAGTATGCAATTGGTCTCAAACTCACTGATGCTTTCATTCAAGTTCCGATTCTTCCGTCATCGCGAAAGCTTCTTAGGTTAGCTAATAACTACAAAGTTTGTGAATTTTAAATCCATCTGTTTAGTCTAACTGTGACCACCTGGGAATATACCATAATTATAAATTCCACTTTCACATTGTTTCATCAGACCTCAAGTTCAAAACCTTCAGCAACGGCTTCGTATCCGGACAAAACCATATGGTAAATTCTATTCTTATCAAGGGTAGATACGATCTCATTTCTAGTTAGAATCATCTCATTTTGTGGTGAACTGGAACAATTCTATCTTCACAAATCCCACTGTTTCATCTACATGATTATAGAGTTGGGTGTTTATAACCAAGCTTATTCGTCTACGTAGCCCTCATGTTCGCATCGTATGGATCGCCGAAATCTTAGAATCCTTTCCATGGGGATGTGGATTTATGAGATCAAAAGAGAAAGGTCTTCCAACCTCCAACCCCTCAGTGTATATTATGCTGACACGAATATTTTCAATCAGGGCTGTTAATTTATGTTACAAATGACCTTGCCGGCTTAATACAGCATATTTTCTAATTCACTCAGCTAAATCACGAGTGGCTTTTCACATGATTCTCTTGGCAGTTATGCTTTTTTCAAATATGTAGAAGCTACAGTATCATGACATTTGTTTTGTTTATGACAGAACAGCAATGAAAATGTGTGATCACGTTCACATAGTAGTTTTTTTCAGTTAACTTCTTTCCTGTTATTGCAGATGTTCAAGAGTCTGGTCCAGATTGGTTAATATTTATTAATCGGAACATCGGTTTACAGAAACAAACAATAAGCGATCACCACCATCCCAACCCGTTCTTTCTTGAAAGCAATATGACCAACTCTTGTTATATTTAATGTTTTCTGAGATCTTTCCAATACCCATTGACTTTTAGGAAAATAATCAAAAAAGTTGAATTGTAATTTGCTTAAGGAATTGGAATCTCTCAGACATGAAATTTGACACTTGGTCTGCCTTTACAGATTTGACAAGACCTACACGTGCAAATAAAATCCTTATGTCATGTTTCTACAGAGGTGTAACAGGATATAAACTGGATGGAGTTTTGATCAAATAAAAATTCCGAATACATTATATGCAAATGAACAATAATTGTATGATATTAAATATTTGAGTCTCAAAATAATCACTATGAAGATCAATGTAACAATGACATGGATAGAAATATGCAATAACAAATAAACACGTTTACTCTAATAATTAACTGTATTGAACACTATGTCATAATTCAAAAGACGAAACTAATCTATATGATGAACATGTAAAGAAACATAACAATTCCTCAAATTATATGATATCACAACACTGTGAATAATTAATTAACAAAAGAGAATACGGTCCATATAACCATATGTTCTGACAATGCAAGTCTATATTTCAATGACTTATTGCACAGTACGAAACTCATAGCCTTGGAATAAATGTTATATCCCTAATCCCTTTATCGGTGACCGCACCGTGAGGTGGTTTTCGGTTATGAGGCTATACCGACGCTATCTATGCTACCATACTGCCAGCTATGATATTATACTGCCAGTTACATTGTTACACTACCAACTAAGCTGTCACACTAACAGCCTTGCTGCCACACTGTCAGCTCTTTTAACCTGTCTGTCTGCGCTGCCACACTATCAGCCATACCAAACTGCCACACGATCAGCCATTTAAGACTTCCAGCCCTGTGATGTCAGCCATATCAGAATTAAAGCATTTCTCCCACGCTGCCAGCCCTATTGCTATAAATATTCCAAACTTGCTAGTGAAGTTTACTTAATATATGATATTAATGATAACAAATACACATCTCATGAATCACAATCAACATATTAAAGCGTACTTTTAAAGTATTGCATAAATCCATTAATATAATAATGTTGTTAAGTTTCTTCATTATAATTATAGACCTCAAAGGTACACTACATCCAAATAACTAATGCCCGTACCCAAACACGATGCAATTAACCAGAATTCGAATTATCATGAACTTGAGTAACTACTACTTTCCCCTCAGGCTGTAGTAAATTGCCTAAAGTAGACATTACCTGGTTAGATTTATGTGACGACTCCTAACATATTCGTATTATTACTACTCAAAATACCACGTAAAATACTAAGGGTTAAAGTACCCGTTCAAATCAATAAATATGGTTATCTCACTGCGAGATGCAACTATTGTTCAATCACTATTACTCGAGTTTGAAACAATAAAACTGCTCTAGGTAATGATGTACGTGTCAACGAAATCAATTACAAGTGATAATTCTAAAGGCAATACCAATTTATTTTCTTCCGTAGCAATAGGAATAGCCTCTGGAAATATTGTGGATGTACACTATATTTTGGTCAACAAATACAAACTTCATGATTCTACGGTAATCTACTAAATGTCTAATCAAACGAAAGAATAAGTTTTGGACGAGTCTTAGGCTATCTTATAAATGTTTTTTCCTACCTTTGGACAAGTGAGAAAAGGTCTGAAGTATTTATAACATCACTCTTAATATTCACCCAATAAGAATGATTTAAGACCTTTTTTCATGGAATGACAAACGAATTTCATGCTGAAGTGACGTGGGAACCACAACACGATAGATTTCTGACCACTCGTCAATAGTGGATATCTCATGTAGTCTCCAGGTTCTCATAACGACTCTAACAAAATAACAAATTGGTGCTAATATGGCTTCATCTTCGCTATTTTGCCCTCTCAAACAGATAGAAGATCAGAGGATCTTTTCCTGTTCGACACGGAGTGATTGTCCTTCCTCATCCTAATTAGGATAAATATAATTAGTAGCTCATGCAAGATGAATGGGATCAATCCATAATGATTGATCAATATCAGGAACAAAGGTGACCAAACGAAGAACAGATCAATAAATGTGTCATATATATATATATATATATATATATATATATATATATATATATATATATATATATATATGCTCTGTGAATGGACGCACAAGTTAATTTGTGCTTCTATCATATTGATAATTAAGCGCGTAAATGATTCATTATTTCGAAAATTTAACTACAGTTTAGTGACAATGATTATAAGTAAATGTCGATGTAAGCTTATTTTGCTTTGTTATTATATCCATAAGAAACATTCATTGTTTCATATCTGTGAATAAGAATTTTCCAGACTTCGCACAAATGGAAAGGAGACCGATTTCCAGTTGCAATAGTGCAATGAATATATGTGATTTCAATTGTTTCTCTAGCAAATTATAATAAGCACAATCACAACAATAAACAAATCATTTTGTTTGAAATATATTAAGCAACATTGGGGAATACAGGAACAATATTAGGGTTCTGGTAGTTCTAAACAGTCAAATCTGCATTATTTCTCATTATATGTTAGAACTTGAGTCGCTCTTAGATGGTGTATTTTCATCTCGAGATTCAATGTATTGATATAAATACCTGAAATCCTATTTACTTTACACTTACACGACCTTTATCTAATTCAGTTCAGTCCTTCTGTGATCATTATAGTTGATAAGTATGCTCAATAATCACTAGGACCATATTTAGTTTTAAAATATTGGATTTCTCACGCATAGGTGAATACATTGTCATAATCTATTGACCTAAAACAAGGATGGGAAACAACTAAAAAATGATGTAAACGTAAATTATATGATCTTGATTTGAGCAAATCTATTACGTTAATCACCGTCAATATATCGGTACAACTTATGCATTACTTATATCCATACCTTGTTCTATGCATATACGAGGTAGAGTGGTGATAATAAAACAAATGCAACTTAGAATGGCATCTTTTCAGTGCAATCAAACTATCAAAAGCCCCAAGCCACACGGACAGTATTGATGCCAGTCTCATAATAACCATTTTTGGAGAGTTTAAATTAGAATTGCTGCAAAATAGTAAAAGGAAAGAAAACCCATTTGCAAAAATCCAGTACTCTTTTGATTAGAAGTAAAATACTCTACATCTTGCTGTCATCTAATATAAAGATGAAAATTATTATCCATCTGGTATTTATCTTTTACGCTCTTCCTTTCTCTCTCGTTTGCCATTAGTGAACATTGATCCTTTTAAATGATTATAAGTTTTCATAATTCACACTTATATAAGGCATCCAGCCTTTCCCTAAAATAGGGTCCTAGCCGTTTAAACATATCGTTTGCTTCTGATATATTTATAATGTATGTATATGCTATATGACTACTAACTTCGTTTATTTATTTCATTTCTTTACTTGAACAAACTTACTAAACTGTATATAGATGTTCTGTATTTTCAAAGTAAAGAACAGTGACATATAAATGTGTTAGTTGGCTGTCATAGCCCCGTCCTCACAATAGAATGTGGACTAAGCCTGGAGTAAATATTCCGTGTATGTAAATAAAGCGACGACTGTTAACAATTATTATAAATGTTAGTATAAATCAGAAGTATACCTCATTCTCAGGAGCTAGACATATGTTGAAATAATTTAACCTTAAACGTGCAGGTTCAATGTAGCTGGTTCTGCTTTGTGGAACAAATTTATTGAAAAGTGATCGCCGTTATGATGGGTATAATTAGAATGCAAATTCGACATGGTAAAGAAACCGTTCTCACAATTCAGAGGATCCTCACTATGAAACCTCACCTATTATCATACATTGGTATTTTCGGAGTGATGCAATGTAGACACTTCCACGACCAGCTTTTTCGACTAATGCAAATTCTCTCTCTCTCTCCCTCTCTCTCTCTCTCTCTCTCTCCATATCTAAATATTTATTTTAATAAACAAAAATCTTAAGTGATCAAACCCTTTCAAGGTTTTATTCATCCACGACATACATATGCTCAACAATCATAGTTTCGTATGAAATAAAGTAGCTATGTATGCCACATCCGGATGAAACTAATGTTTTAGTAGCAATCTCCGATGTTCACATTATTTGAGAAACTTTATTGTTTCAGATCGTTTCAAGGATATATTTTAATGTTTAAAAACTTAATTCTTTGAGATAATGTTTGAAGATTTATTCAGAGAATTAGTCAGATGGAGATTGGCGAAAATATAATAACAATGTATGCATTATAAGTGCGTCCTTAAGGGCTGTACCATATACATTCTGGTTCTCTCTCCCGTTCTCACACACGCGCATATATATATATATATATATATATATATATATATATATATATATATATATATATATATATAATGTGTGTGTCTGTGTCTATGTGTTTGATAATCAATATAACTCGTCAATTAAGACACCATTTGGAACCTTCCTATCTTCAATATAGATCATTTCAATATTTCAATATTAGTGGAATTGTTCATAAGTTAACTAGCTAAAGAAATTAATTAAAAGTACGGTGTAGATTGCTGGCATGTAATATTGCACTATATAGTTCGTGAGCTTACCTTTTTATTTATTATTTTATTTAGTAATTTAGTGAGAAAACCATTGGTTAGTTATTATCATGTGCACGAACCACATATATAGTGCATGGTGCATGTGTTTTATAAGTATTTAAATGATACCACACAGGCAGTATACCATTATCGGAAAACCTACAAGACAACTTCACGTTTTATCAATCATTATGTTTACTCCAGCTAACTTGACTAATTGAAATGACCCAGAAAGAAGCTGAAATTTTGATAGCTAAGTTTGGGAATGATTTAGAAGATCAACCAGTGCTTTTTGTTTGGCATCTATGTTCCACATCCTCACATACACGACCAAAGATAAATTATCAGCTGGTATTAAGTTCAATAGATGTCAATTAATGAAGATTATATGTGCTAAAGAAATGTTTATCAGATCAAAACGATTGTCGAGCAGTACTGATATAAGACGTTCGTACTAATCTTAACGGTATTCAGCTGAAAAAATGGCAGATATTAACTTTAGAGATCTATTAGTTGTTGAAAAGCAATCTGCTTCATTTCCCATAATTCAGTATGATCATTGTCGATTTTTAAGCAAAAGTGAGACAGCTCTAGTTTGAACTCATATACACTTACAACACGAAACTAAACTCACATCTACTCTACGCATGCACGTATTTTGTATTCTATCTTCATTGATTATTTCCACCCAAAAATATATTAAAATCAGAATGACTGTACTTAGTTTTCAAACGAATGATTCCTCACACTCACAGGCCTTGTCCCTAACTAACTAATTCTTTTTCTTTCTTCTCGTATCTTGTATCACTCTTGATGCCACCGTTTTCCATATATTCTATCCCTTTAATTTTCACTTTCCTACACCTTAGAAGACTTCCTAGAAGGCGGTGGCTCAACGGGTCAATCTGGGGGTAATTTTACCGGCTGAGTATGTCTCACGGGAAGGTGATTTTATCAACGGAGTATGACACCTGCGTGTCCCCTTGTTGGACTCCTTGGTGGGTGGGGAGCGCGGATGTTGAACTTTTACACACACCAGCATGGAAACTTTTTTAAAAAATCAGTTAAAACGAACCAAACCAGGATCCGACACAGATGATGAACCATGTGGCGTGGATTCATTTTTACGCTTCATGGTAATACAATCCAAAGATGCCACAAAAGCGCTTACTACACTTTCTCCTTTCGTTATAGAAAAGACAATAACCGGATTGACTGGATCGCCAAAAAGTGTTAAAATGTTGAAATCGGGTTGTCTACTTGTTGAATGCCAGCGACGAGGACAAACAGAAATCCTCAAAAAACTAAAAACATTCTTGATATTCCAGCGTCGTCGTTCGCCCACACAACATTGAATACCTCCAAAAGTGTTATTCGCTGTCGTGACTTGGCTGGAGTCACCGACACAGATATCATTGAAGGAATGGAAAATGAAGGTGTCACTGCAGTTCGCGGAATATGTATCAAACGTAACAACAATCTGCAGGACACCAACACCGTTATACTCACCTTCAATAAACCAACAGTACCCAAACTGGTCAAAGTTGTGTTTTTGCAAGTGAAGGTTGACGTATATATCCTCAATCCACTTCGATGTTACAAGTGTCAAAAATATGGACACCATGAAACCCGCTGTTCAAGAAACCAAATATGTGGCCGATGCGGAGACAACTTTCACCAGGAATCTGAATGCAAAGCAACTCCACGTTGTATCAATTGTGGAAAAGAGCACCACGTCAATTCCAAGGATTGTGAAACCTGGAAACAAGAGAAGGAAATTCAGGGGATCAAATATACATCCAAGATTCCCTACCCAGAGGCTAGAAAGCTAGTACAATAAAAAACATCTCTTTCTGGCCCATCTTTCTCCACTATAGTGAAAAACAATCCTAAGACATCGAAGGACGCTCAAACTCAAACAGATATACCCGATTCAACATTGAAACATAACACCCCACATTACAAAGCACAAAAAGCCACGGTATCTGCCCAAACGACCTTTAACAACAACCAGCAAACTAAGTCACCAAAGAAAAGCAAATCCCATGGAAATAGACAACAAAAAGGGGTCAGATGACCCCATCAAACTATTCAACAGGTTTGGGGACATTGAGGGCATGGATGCAGAAGATACTGCTCCCTGTTCTCAAATTAGATCAAAACCTAACAAAAGAATCACACCCGTACTTCCCCCAGATAAATAACCCTATAGATGTTCCCCTCGAAACCTCTAAACTAAATCCAAAACCTCCATTCTAAATTTATAATGAAGAACACAATAATACAATGGAACTGTCGAGGACTTAAAGCTAATTACAATGAGATTCTTCACCTTTTAAATAAATATGATCCAGCTTTGTTATGTCTTCAGGAAACCTTTTTAAAAGATACGGACAATATCACATTCAAAAACTACTCCCTGTTTAACATCTACCTACAAAACGTTGACAGGGCCTCAGGAGGGGTGTCTATTGCTGTGAACAATAGAGCCCCACATAGAAACATCCCTTTGAATACAATTTTACAAGCAATTGCTGTAAGTGTCACTCTACATTTTGTTCTGTCTACATACCATCAAATACTAAATTATCACCAAACGAATTAGACACACCTGTTCAAAAACTTCCCACGCCATTTGTTTTACTTGGTTATTTTAATGCCCATAACATTTTATGGGGATGTAAATAATTAAGCGACAGATGGAAAAAAGTTGAAGATTCTGTTGCTAGATATGACTTGTGTCTATTTAATAACAAGTCTCCAACTTATTTGCACCCAGGAAGGGGTACATACACTTGCATTGACTTATTATTATGTACTCCTTCACTTCTGTTGGATTATAATTGGAAGGTCGCTGATGACCTTCATAGCAGTGATCATTTTTCAATATATCTTAAGAACACCAATGCCAAAATTGATGACACAATTCCATAGTGGAACTTGAAGAAAGCTAACTGGGCCAAATTTGAAACACTTTGTACAATGAGACTAAACAGGAATACCATACTAATTGATGATGATCCAATTCGACAATTCACATCTATCGTAATTGAGATTGCAGAAGAGTCCATTCCTAAGTCCTCGACAAATTCTCAAAAAATGCCCAAACCATGGTTCACTAAAGAATGTGAAGAAGCCATTAAACAACGCCGAGAAGCACTGAACAAATTCAATAATCGTCCAACGCCCGAAAATCTAGCTCAATACCGTATTACTCGGGATAAAACGCGCCGCACGATTAAAGAAAAAAAACGAGCATCATGGAAAAAATATGTTTCAACTTTAAACTCTCGTTCCTCTATAAACAAAGTTTGGGACACGATCCGCAAATTAAATGGTAAAGGAAAATACATTTTCCTCCAACACCTGAAGCTAAATAACATCAATTATAAAAGCAAACATGAAATAGCTAATGTACTTGCTGATTGTTTCTCCAAAAATTCCTCATCGTCTAATTATTCTGAAGCTTTCCGAGGACTTAAAACTCAAAAAGAAAAATACGGTTGAAATTCACATCAAATAACATAGAGAGTTATAACCAACCGTTTTCTTTGTTGGAACTTATGGAATCCTTGAATAAGTCCAATGATACTTCCGCTGGGCCTGACGATATACATTACCAGTTTTTAAAACACCTTCCAGAACCATTCTTGACAGTTCTTCTGGACATTTTCAATGATTTATGGATCACTGGTAATGTACCAAACATTTGGAGAGGAACAATAATAATACCAATTCCCAAACCAGGCAAAGATAACGCAGATCCTACCAACTTCAGACCTATATCATTAACTAGCTGTGTATGTAAAACAATGGAACGAATGATCAGTTCTCGGCTTGTATGGTATCTGGAAAGCAACAATTTAATTTCTCCTTTCCAAAGTGGCTTTCGTCATGGTGGAAGTACCAACGATCATCTGGTTAGACTCGAAACATTTATTCGTGATGCTTTCATAAAGAGGGAACATTTAGTAGCGGTTTTCTTTGATTTGGAAAAGGCCTATGACACAACATGGAAGTACGGAATTCTAAGTGACCTGCACGACCTGGGTCTAAAAGGCCGACTGCCCTCAATCATATCAAACTTTCTCTCAGACAAAGAATTCAAAGTACGAGTGAGCTCCACCCTCACTGATATACACGATCAAGAGACGGGTGTACCCCAGGGCAGTATTTTATCGTGAAGCTTTTCAACATAAAGATTAATAGCATCACCAAGTGTCTGATGCCAGGTGTGGATTGCTCACTATATGTTGATGACTTTTTAATATGTTACCGATCCAATCACATGCATACAATTGAAAGACAATTACAACAAAATTTAAACAAAATTCAAAATTGGGCCAACACGAATGGCTTCAAATTCTCGAAATCAAAAACTGTCTGTATGCATTTCTGTCAGTTACGAAGACATCACGATGGATCTAATCTCACGCTGTTAGGAACACTTATTCCAGTTGTTGAGGAAACAAAATTTTTAGGCATTATCTTCGATAGAAAACTGACTTTTATTCCACATCTGAAACATTTGAAAGCCAAATGTTTGAAATCTCTTAATTTACTTAAAGTAATAGCGCACACTGACTGGGGTGCTGATAGGAGAGTCATACTCAATTTATACAGAACGTTTATAATTAGACTATGGTTGCGTTTTTTATGGTTCAGCAAGGAAATCGTATTTAAAGATGCTTGACCCAATCCATTATCAGGGAATAAGACTTTCCCTGGGAGCATTTAAACATCCCCGTGTGAAAGTCTCCTCGTCGAAGCGGATGAACCACCCTTATCACAACGTAGAGAAATGCTCTCCGCTCAATATGCTATCAAATTAAGATCCAGCCCTCTGAACCAAGCTTTTTCGACAGTTTTTGAACCAAAATATAAATCCTTATATGACAATAAACCAAATGTCATACCTACATTTGGCATTAGAATATCACAATTTCTCGAAAGTACTCAAATTGAATTTTCAAATATTCTGAAAGCCAACATCTCCGAAACACCCCCATGGCTACTTCAGCAACCAAGGGTAATTATTAACGTTACATGATGGAAAAAAATCGGAGACAAACCCTTCCATTTTCCACAACTCTTACCATGAACTCCTCTCACAATTTGAAAAGTAAACAAAAATATATACCGATGGATCTAAAGATGAGCAAAAGGCTGCTGGAGCCTTCGTAAGTGGAAACCACACAACCAAAGTTCGCTGGCAAAATGGTACGTCAATTTTTTCAGCCGAAAGTAGAGCAATAGACCTTGCTTTACAATACATTGCAAGCAAGCGTATTTGAAATAGAATAATATTCTCCGACTCACTATCAGTACTTCAGTCACTACATAACAGAAAACTGGAGAATCCATTATTAGCAAACATTCTCCTTAAGCATACTGAGCTGTGTACCTCCCACAATATAGTATACTGTTGGTTACCCAGCCATGTAGGAATTAAAGGTAATGATAAAGCAGACCGTGCTGCTAAAATGGCCCTATTACTAGAACCAACTGATTTTAGAGCACTCTATACTAATTTTAAACGTTGTATCAAAGATTGTTTACGTCAGAAATGGCAGGCATCATGGAATGATGCCGTGAATAACAAACTTCATGCCATCAAGCCAACCTTAGGAGAATGGACCCCTTCCTACAGATCCGTCCGTAAAGAGGAGGTAGTCATTGCAAGAATTCGACTCGGTCATACTTATTTAACACACCCCTACATATTAAAAGGAGAAGACCCACCAGAGTGCATAGCTTGTAATGAACCATTCACCGTTAAGCACTTTATGCTGGAATGCTTCGATCTTCAAGCTACGCGTAATCATTACTACTTTGTGCAAGACATGACGGAGCTCTTTGATACAGTTAACATTACCAACATTATAGACTTCCTTAAGGAAGCAAACATTTATCATGAGTTAAAGCTTTTATTTTATCACCTTGTTCAGTTTTGTGTTATATTTATGCAGTCGATAGATTTTAATTGCCAATCATATGTTTTCATTATCATACATTTGCACACCCCGTTGATCGGGAAACTTTTAATTATTTACCATCATTCACATTTTGATCGCCTTACCTTTAACTGTTTAGACTCCAGTCGCTGGTAGATAAAATTATTTTACCAGTTATAAATGAAAAAGGATATAACCTAATGTTTGGCGCTAAATAGCCACATAGTGATGCTGCGCCTTAAAAATATAAATCAATCAATCAATCAATCAACCCTAACTAAGGTCAGAGATGTATTTAAAATAAATAGTTATAACCAAAATTACCCGATGTAATATCAGCAGAATGATTTGAACGAAACTTCTGTCAGTCTATCCATTTAGCTTTGCACTTAACTACGCATATTATATCAGTGCGTACTTGCGCGCTGAAAGGTACATGGAAGACGAACATCAAAATTGTATCTTCCAATGGCATTTGTTTGTACAATATTGGCAGGAATGTTAAACTTGATGACGAAGTGCCAGATATGACTGCTAGCCACAATGTCTCTCTGAATATGATCTTTTAGTTTTTAAATGTACATTAGTATGAAGTAGTTTTTAAACAAATCAAACATAATATTAAATATGTTTTTACACTATTTGCAAAGACCAAACTCTCTCTCTCTCTCTCTCTCTCTCTCTCTCTCTCTCTCTCTCTCTCTCTCTCTCTCTTTTGTCTGAGCACAGTACTCAACTCAGCATTTTGATATGCCTAGTATTTATTGAACACAAAACGTCTTATCGTGTCCTATGATTTTCAATTGACACGTCTATCCTGCCTGTTAAGTATCTTTATTTGCACTGCGTACGCATTGAAACAGACAGCAATTTGTATTTAAAGTGCGCCACTATTTCCACTCACACTGTTGTATTGGATATAAACTTACTTTTCATTACCGAATTATTAAAAAGTGCAACTTTTTAAATAATGCAAGAAAACTCTTAGCATAGGTTCCATTCCAACATTTTAGACATAAGAAATATCTGTTAAGAATAATACACCTCGATATATTTAATTTCCATTACTTTGAAAACCAAAAGCACGTTCACTCTTAGGTAGAGCCATCGGTGAATATTGGGTTCAAGAACACATTGAGTACTTTCTTACAATCATAATACTAAAATTAAATTCTTGTTTCTCTCTCATTAGGTTTTGCCATATTATATTTAAATGAACAAACCAATGCAGTTGTTTCTTACTCACCACTATACATTTTAACAATAAGACTTTAAAAACATTATATATGTTTCTTTGATCAACATTGGTCAACCACTAATCACACCACTGATATTTATACTGCATCTATGCTCCATTACATTATATCCATGACAAAAGAAAATTCAGAAGCATCAAGTTAGATCAGAATAAAATATGTTTCAGAAATGTGTGTGTACTATATAAGTGTCTATCAGATGAAAGAACACACAGAGGCTCTATAGTATTGATCTCAGACTAAAGCAGGACGAATAATATCTGAGAGATAAAGTTTACAGATGTAATTACATGTCATATCCTACAATTTTTGAATGGATTTACCCTTTTAAGTTTGGTCTTGAATCCATAGAGGATGGGCCACGTGTTCTGGAAGATTAGAGACTGCAATTGATGTGACAGAATTGACTCCTATGATCAGGCAGTTAATGGATAAATTCTAGACGATTGGAAGATGATTTTTTTCCTGGGCATAACATTATCAATTACTTTTAATATGCTGATGAATCATTTAAATCTCAAATTGGTTTCTGCACCAGCTGTAGAACTGTAAATAAAACATAATCAAGCTGAAGTTTCCAAACAGGCACTTTCATAATATAAAAGAGTGACCAGGAGTGTTTGACCTAGATTGTCACGGGTGAATAAACACTGTCTTAAATTGCAAGAAAATAGTAGTTTTTGGAACAGCAGATACCACAAACGCTCGACTTAGTCGGATCGTCAAGAGAACTAATATGCATTTTTTTTCAATTAAAAAGGCCTGCTCGTTCAGGAACATGATCTTGACTCTACTAGTGGCACTAACAAATTTTATGTTTCTAAAGTGGTGACAATAGTTACAAAACTATCGAAAGAAATATTATCGCATCGGTACCAGATATATCCATCTATTCTATGCGTATAAGTCCAACGATTTGATAAAGTTCATGAAACGACACAACATCCATACCTTTCTAAATCTTATATGAAGCCCTGATTTAGTTCCAAGTGATCTTTGTCTGAATCCCATTATCAGACATGTAATGATGTGTCCGAACGACTAACCAATCAGCCTCATCAGTAACTGCAGCAAAGGTATCCATAGAAGCACCCTTAACATAATGAAACGCCAAGCAAATCACATCATTTCTAAAGAAAAGGTATGGTATAGAGCAGGAAATAGTACTTTACAACAAATCTGCAATCTTAGAATCGTCTGCGAAAATATATGCAGGATTAACAGGACTTCTAAGATGTTTTCATTGACTTCAAGACCTTTTCGATCAGGTATGGAATACATTTTCAAACATGAATGCAAAAGTAATGCACCATAGAAAACCTGTATAACTAGGCCACTAGTGCAGTTCGCGTCAGTGGCAACAATGGAGCTTCTTCACAACCATAATTGGAGGGTGCCTTCTCTCACCCACTCTCTTCAGCAGCTACCTATTAAAAATTACGTCCATTCCCTTGGAAGATCATGAGACCAATGTCAGTATTCAAGACAGAACAATAACCAACTGTGCTTCGCTGATAATATCGATGATTTAGCAAACGATGAATAAGAACTGGAAAATTCAATGAACCATCTCAACCAAGCATCATTAAGGTATGGGATGAAAGTCAGCCCTGAAAAGAACAAGCTAATGTCATACAAACCTAGTGGCATCTAAGAGGAAATAAGGGTGAATGGGCGAAAGCTAGGTACAGTTAACGACTTCAAATATCCAGGTGCAATTGGCTCTGATGTAGGTTCAAAATCTAAGGTTCTATCCACTACTCTACAGACAACTGCATTGGCTAGGCTGAAACTCATTTGGAGGGACAGTAAGATTACACTTGTTCAAATTTATAGGTTCCCTCGTTGTTTTCATATTCTTTCATGCATGCAAAATGTGGACGCTCACATCAAAACTGAGACGAATCCATGTTTTTGAGGTTATCAGCGTATCCTGAAACTCTCATACTTACACTACCGTTTCTAATGAGAGGGTAATCATTAGACTCAAAAGTGACATATACGATCTGAAGATCTGCTCACTAACGTACATACATGCCAACCAAGATGGTATGGACATGACTCACGTTCATCATTCCTGTAAAATACAATCCTACAAGCCACAATGAGAGAAAACAGAAATTACGGGCAGACAGAAGAAAAGATGTGAAGATAGCATCAAAAAGTGGACAGGCATAGAAAGAACTAAAGAGCAGTGGAGATCAGGGCAAAATGGAAAGAGCATCAGTGGTTAGGTGCGAAATGAAAACATTAACTGATGTACTGTTAATTATTCAAACAATTATTTTTGAACATAACAATAATGTTCAGAACTTGTCAAATACCCCTCCTATGTATATAACTAATGTGCATGATCTGCAACGACAATAACGGTACATTAACTTACTACAGATGCAATGAACATATTTCGTATCATCAACAACATATAAAATACACAGAGCAGTGCTAAACCATGTCTGAAAGACAAAAGACTGTAAATCACCAAATACATTTTAAATGCACATTTAACGTAAAAGAAATCCATAAACTGATATTCTAACTTTGCGGAATCTAACATTTGCAAAACAAAAATTAGTTCAGTCTTGGCTCACCTCAGCATTGGTGTTTATTTAATTTTGTTTAATAATCAAATCAAATTTTTAAAAACCTACACAAACTTTTAAAAAAAAAATCTTGTTTGAACATGCTGTTGCATGCAAAAGAAAAAGATATAATTTAATGCTCAATAAAGCACACTGTTGTTTATAAGTCAAGAACACAAAATGTGCCCAGTCAACTGCTGCTAGAATGTGCTATGTGTTGCACATACATGGTAACCATTGTAGTGCCGGATTACATATGGACTAATACAAATACATTAATGAGTAAAGGTTCGCAGGTATCCTTTATCTCGGAGCATTATAATACCATGCATGATAATCATTTTTTTTATTTTTTTAAAAGTCTATTCATGCTTTAATATCAAGTGCATTGTTCTTAAAAATAAATATTTGCCTGCATTTCGTATCCCGATGGTAACTTAGTTTTAATATAAGACTTCAGACGTAGTCATTAAAGCCATTAAAACAAGTAATGTTTAATTGTAAATGATCTGATTGGCTAGAAATCCTAGGTACAGTGAGACGTTTACTAACATTACTATTTAATTCTTTTGCATTGATATATTACAATTTTTCTTATATTTATATATGAAAATATGATGGTGTGTGGTATGTAAAATATTGCAAGACGATTGCATTGTTTTTATATCTGAATAATCTCAGAGATGCTTAAATTGCTAAAGGATGCATCGCTTAAAAATAAATTAACGTGTACACTATAATAAAGCAGAAAACCTTTTCTTACAGCTGACATAAATGGTATGGAAGTCATTGATTATTAATGCTTGTAACTTGGAAAGAGTATTTATGCATTTTCCAAGTTCACAATGAGTTCGGCATATCGCACGTGAAAGAAAAATCGACCACTTATTCTGTATTAAAAGCTGACCAGACATTCATGGGGTTGAATTGATTATGACAATTTGCACAGTTAACAGATGCATACATATTTTGGTGGTCTAAATAAGAAATTAATACATGCATACCCCTTTATCGACGTTTAAGGAGTCAACATATCCTGGACTATTGCTTAAAACGAGGCGAGGATATGTTGACAAGATAAACGAGTTCACTAAGCATATATTCCGTCAAGTATAATAATGAATATATTGATTTTGCCACCGAGGGGGCCATGGTTTTATTTATAAAAGTATTTACCTTTGCATGTGAACGATTCAAACTGTGTCAGAGAGCTCATTAAACATGAATAATTACCATATCGTTCAAATATCCTTGTAAAATGCATGATTATATTTCAACTTATTTGACAAATAGAACCATCTTTGCATATGAGCGATTAAAACTATCTAAGAGAGCTCACGAAACATGACTAATTGCCATGTCCGTGCAAATATCCTAGTAGAAACCATTGATTAGCTTTCAAATTATTTTGAAACAATGGAGCCCTAAAGTTGCGTTGTTAATCTGAAAACTTACTATGGAATGCGATATAAATTCGAAACGTCATTTTTGTTCCAAATTTATGTCTATTTTCTTTTGTTATTTGATTTGCATTTTACTTGGATTATATGTATGTATATATATATATATATATATATATATATATATATATATATATATATATATATATATATATATATATATATGTGTGTGTGTGTTTGTGTGTGTATAGATAGATAGATAGGTAGGTAGGTAGGTAGGTAGATAGATAGATAGATAGATAGATAGACAGACAGACAGATAGATAGATAGATAGATAGATAGATAGATAGATAGATAGATAGATAGATAGATAGATATCAGCAACAGGTATGTCAGCCTTGTAGTGGTCTAAACATAATAACAATCAAATATTACTAAATGAAATTGAGGTCCACACAAAGAATAAAAAAGAACAGCTGCGTTCAATAAGTTTCTGGCAAGGATTAAACATCATACAAATGTGAGAGAACGCTCTATTTCAGTCATTGCCGATAACTACAACAATGTTGCCATGAGACGTTCTTCCGAGAAATTTGCAAAAAAAGTAATAAAAAGCCAGTCGCATTAAGGTTTAGTACCAATTGATACTCCATCGCTCATTTATATGTGAGCGGGATCAAAGCCACGATGTACCGTCAGCGTTTTGTTTGAAACTCATCGAGAAGTAGTTCCCATCATACACTCATTTATTAATCTAAACAATGATAATTCCTTAATCCATTAGACACTTAAAGAAAAAGACCTTATGGACAGCAAAAAAGAGAAGCGATACAACAGTGTAGAGACAAATGTTTTTATTCTTGGAGTATGTTAATAATTATGATGTTTTATTGTTCATGCATTAGTTTAATGAGTTACCGATTGATGCAAGAGATTCAGTGCTGGAAAATGGGATCTGTATCGTAGACGATGTTGAGCATGCCATTGTCGGATAGTGTTCTCTGCTGCGCCGCTTTAAATAATACGAGATCGTTTCTTTTCCTAACTTCTTTGGTGAGTGCGAGTACAATGTTGATGTCTATGTTCAGATGGAACGAGTTTACGATGGCTCTTTCGAGATCTTTCTAATTTTCTACGATGACATAAGTTTGATATAGCGTATGATCGGCAGGGTTGATTAGATCTTCATGGTCATGGCTATGATCTGGTCAGGATGAACTCTGTTGCCTTCGCTCTGGTCAGTCATAGCTCTATTTGAAATAACAACCCAGAATTAGAAGGTTCTGATTGAGTGCAGTAAATTTAAACGTGGAATACTTCGCGTTCGTGTTTGTAGCGGCTATCTACAATTTTAGCGTCGTGCAACCAAAAAGAGAGGTAAAACTGTTAAGAGCATGGTCAATTCTGTCTGGTTTTATTTCATCTAATCTCCACGAGAGAATGCGCTGTGTTACACGTACTTGAAATTTCCAGACGGCCACTAAAGCAGGTTTCGGCAGCAGAAGCCAGAAATTAGATGTAATTCCAGCCGTGGTCCACTTATTTCTAACAGGTAATTTGCAAAAACATAATAAACGAAGTAAGATCTTGGGAATTCAAACGATGCTGACACAGAAACTACACACCGGTTTCCACTATTTCCTGTGTTTGTTGGAATGCGCCCAGAGCTGTTTCTCACACGATGCCTATCCACGTACATTTTAGTGGATAATTCGTTGTTTGCCATTAATGGATAATCGTTCACTGATTTTTGCTCCTGTCACCACTGTGAGATTTCAAATAAGGGTCCTTCTAGTGATAGATATTTTTGTGCCTCCAAATACGTTCAAAGGTATGTACGATATCGCCTGGGTATTAGTAGTAAATATTTCCTATACGTTCTCCTCCGGTCAGCGACAATTTGGTCTTTGCCAGTCTACTGATGTGCGGCCATCGTGCGGAATTCGCATCCGGAGAAGGTTTCTTTACGTCGTCGAGATTGGCGATTCTGTGATAGTTCATGATGATGTTACTCTTAATTGGAGTACCCTGCGCGATTGACATTTTTGTCCAGCTTATCCTGGCTGGCATAACGAATCTGTTCATAAACAAGCTCCTCAACAACATGCACAGTTACGACTGCGTGTTCATTTACATGTTAAATCCTCTCTAGCACAAATACAGGAGACTTACTGGGGAAAGAAATATACAGCGAAAACGACGTTTTTTTAAAAATGATAGAACCAGATTAGATAAAGTCCGGAGTTGGAATCGGACAAGCCTAAAACAATAATGTTCGACAATTTTAAGGGTAACGTAGTCAGCATCGCTATCAACTGCGAAGGAGACAACTAAAATGTAGACGACAATTTTGTGTGCTACGGTAGCTGACTTAGTGTCACCGCTCTGTATACAAAGTGTACTATTCAAGGCACTGCATAATCGACACAAGGTGCGAAGGTGTTTGCTTGGAAAGAACTCTGTGCATTATAGACTGTAAATTTTATTGCGAGACACAAATTCTAAGTGGCGCTGTCAACAACCATACGATTATCGGAAAACTCACAAGACCTCGCTGAGAATGAACGTTACCAGGATATGAATATACTGGACGTTTGATTCCAGCTGCCATCACTTTAAGCAAATGACAAAGATCAGACGTTGCCTGGCCAGAAATTCTACAACGACGTAGATGTAATTGTTATGAGACATAATATCTGTTATAGATATCATACAAACGACAAAGTTGGATGCGATAAAGTCATACTGAGGAACTTAAGAGAACTCAAGCCGAAATATTAAGAGCCGAATTAAGAGAACTGAAGCCGAAGTTTCAGAGAGCGATTTGACCGAGCTCTTGTACGTGGTATCATAGGCACTAAACATAAGTTCGGTATAGGCGTGCCAGGTAAAATGAAAAGCCGGCTAAAGTAGATTATTCGACACTTCAGATGCTCGCAGAAGAACTACATAAACCTGGAAAACAAGCATTTTCCACGTCGCAGGGTCATCACGGTTACGGCAGGCGGTATGTGGTCAACACGTCTTGTCGACATTAGGTTTTACAATGCATACAAAGATCATTTCATATATGTCATGACCATCATGGATACGTTCAGTGAATATGCGTGGGTAGTTCCGCTGAAAAACAAAAATGGAAATTTTATCGTTCAGGAGTTTTATAGTGTTGTAGTTGAACACAAACCTAATAAATTATTGCAGATCAAGGTAGTGAATTTTATGAACAAAACCGTCTCATACTGGCTTCAAAGAAAATAATAATGTTTTGTACAGAACACACAATTATATCAAAGTGGTCGACGTAGTGCGGTTTAACAGAACTGTTAAGAGATTCAGCAGCGATAAAATATACCAGATGATACTTAGAATGTTTGGAAGACATCATTAACCAATACAATCACACATGGCATCGAAACATTAAAATGACCCCACCAGAAGTATCTTCGATTGACAAAAGCAACAGATCACAGATTCGTTTAGATCTAAATTCAAATTAGGTGACCACATCAAAATCAGCTGACAAGAAAACCTTCGAAAAGGGATGCACACCTAACTGGACGGAAGAAGTATTTGCCGTTGATGCCATTCAAAAAATATTCCAGTCATAAACACGCTCAACGTTTCCTCAGGAGAGCCAACCTAAGTGTCTTTCGTCAAACAGGTATTACACACAAAAAAAACCTGTTCAAAGTCAAAAAGGTGATCTCAACCAAATGAAAAAAATATATCATCAAATGATTTGGCTATCTTGACAAATGCAGTTCATGGATTTCAACAGCATCACTGAATCCACTGACGTCTGAGACATTGTCTTGTGAATCCACTGTTCCTGAGAAGACAAAGCCTCCTAAATAATCTTATCGTACTCCTCGCATATGGTCATTCCAGATGCAGTCTTACACATAGCAGCTTCCTCGTGAAGATCCGTTCTCGATGATTTTGTCAGTTGTATTGATTCTCTATCGTTTCAAAATTTAAATGCAGCAAAATGTTTCTAAATGGTTTTCTGAGCTGTTGATACTGCATATGTCCAACTGAAAAAAGTATTATCTCATTGTGTTTCCACTGTTCATGAGTATGTTCTACTGATAACTTACTTGCATTTCTCACCTGATTGAAATCCGAGTAAATCCCCTTGGTCTTCTTGAGCACGTGATTGAGCACGTGATTGTCTTTTCCTGGATACAATTTCTCGTGCCTGTAAGTATCGTCAAATAATAACTGGCAACGTTCGATACCTACCAGGACTATTTTTGTTGGATAATGCTAAAAAAATCTACTTAGGTCATCCAGGGTAAATATTGAACACATACTCAGATTTTATAAAGTCCATACCTCCCACCAACTGAACTAGAGCCATTTTATTCAGCAACTTTGGCGATAGCAGTAAATAGTCTTTTATTACGACATACAAAAATGCCAAAACTTTAAAGTAATATTCTATCCCTCTACCCCTTCATCGCTTCGGTATACTATGTGGCTAGAGCACCGGTCTAGGAGGCAGGAGGTCGCAGATTTGAACCCCGTCCGAGTCATATCAAAGACTTTTAAAAATGATACACGCAGCTGCCTCGTTGTTGCTCTATATCAAGATCTTAGTGTTATGGCTAGTCAGCCTAGTGTCAGAATAATGTGATTGAGTGGGGATGTACCACATATCTACAGTGTGATTCCCCAGTTCTACATATCACTATAAACTGTCATACCGCAGAGATCGTCGCGATATGAATCAGATTGTTTAAAGCTATTTTAGTAATCCAAACACACACACACACACACTTCCAATGCAAAGGAGGCTCAAAATATTGCTTGATAATGTTCATACTTGAATATAAGTGTGTTTTATATGACAATAATGTATCAAGGACGTCCCTTTTGCTTGTGTTTTGTTTTTGTTTTGTTTTTTATCGAGGGGGGGTCTTTTGGCTTTTTTGTTTTTCATTTTTCTCTTAACGTTTAGATCTTTGTCATTATTTTTTGAAAATTAAATCAAACATACGATGGCTGATCATTTTTGTTTTGGTAATAGTGCGTCTGGGACTAGGGTCTTGAACCCCCTCAACAAAGTCTTGTCTCCAGCCCCTTCTCCCCATTTTCTCTCTTGGATGTGCACTGTCCGTCCTGTTAAAAGACATGAACAATTATGTATATTAATCAAATCGTTGCTACTGCATCTTCCAAATACATTAACATTCTTGAAACTATATGGATAGAAATATGCTAATGTGCAATTAAACCTAATCCGTCCTTCCATCCATCCAACCGGACGCACACACACACACACACATACACATCTATGCACCGTTTTTATCATTATGACCTTTTTTTGTATCGACCCAATACCTACATTATATTATTAAGCAAATAATATAAGGACTAAACCCAGCATGAATTGTCTGGTTCATTTCTGAAACCAACTAATCACAACACTTCTTCCAAAATATACTGTTGTTTATTGACATTATATGATATTTTATTCGAAAAACACATACACAAAATTCATGTATGCTTCTTTCCTTGATTATGAAACTAGCAAATACTTAACAGTATATTTTATACTAGCTCAGTGTACTGCTATATTGCAAAATACTGACCTGTTATTATGATAAAATGGTGAACAACAAAATATTAAGTCTTTTTCGATTGATTGAAATAATATTGATATTATATCAATGCCTTTCCTTCTCTACAGTATATTCTTTTAGAGATTCCCTTGTGACTGTAAATTAAGCTTACCGATAAATTACAAAAAATTCTGAAAATGAAATTTACTTTTCTGATATATTTCTGTAATTGCTTTTCCTTGAATGCAAATTGCCTTTCGTAATTAAAGGAAATAGTGAGGATATTATGTACACTCTATGTTCGCTCTGGATGTTTCTCCAGAGTGCATTTAAAGGAAATGTGCCATTTGTTGAAATGCGCTATTTGTCTCCATTGGGACACATATGACAAATCAATGAAGATGTTTATTACAGGATATTTGTTTAGGGAAAGTACTTAAATAATGTTATCGTCTTACTCACAAAATAAACTGAGTGGTTCCCAATTTTTAACTGAACCATAAGAGTTTTTAGAATTTGACATTACATAGTTTGCATTTTTGTAGTTTCGTAATTCAGTAACTCTATCTGCTAAAATGTTATAAATAATCAAATTGTCTAACAAGAAGTGATGACAGTCTCTAGCGCAAATCCATGTGAAACAAATAAAGGTGTTTTGTCACAATCCACTTCTTGACACTTGATGCTTCACATGATTCGTTTATTCCTTCATTTTAGCAGTTACGAAAGTGAATGGGTTTGCGATGGTCTACATTTATTTTCCAACTGTAAATTAAGTCATGTAAACATGCTAGCAAATACCTCTTGTACGTGATTTGTATATTAATCCCCATTCCTCATGTTTCCAAACATTCTTAATATCTAAATAATATTTACATGCCCTGTAAATTTGCATAAAGCTAAATATAGGAACATGTTTATGTAGTTTTTGGTTTAATATCATTAAGCCACAATTTCTTGACCAATTAGGGAATAATCATTGAATGTTGGTGCTGGTGGCAGCTGTGCTGGTTCGGACAAGATAGCGAAATGGGATGTGTTTTTTTCAAGCAGTATATTTTTTATTTTTATCACAACATTTGTATCAACTAATACTATGTTTTTTAAGCACTTGAATTAGTTTGTGTTTTTAAAAAATCATGACAATAATATTTATTTTAGTACTTGGCAGAATGAATTGTTAGATATTAATACCCGACCCATCCCCGAGAAAAGTATAGTTATTTCTTTAGAGCATACTTGATAATGTCTGTAAATCCATACCATGTGCTCTGATTAAATCTTAAAAATGTTAGACACATCTAGTGACCGTAACAATCCTAACGGTTTGACAAATACGTTTAAAATGCTGTTGGAAACATTATTCTCTACTACCCATGTGAAAAGTGTACAGAAGTTGCGAGACGTGCATATTTTGTAATTGTATTGGTTATTTACCTTTCAATGAAAAGTTATTTCCCCTTGTGGTAGGAACAAAATCATTTAATGAAAATATATGTGTAATTCTCGAAGGCAAGTTATTTCACCAATCAGGAATTTATCATCCACAATACTAATAAATGCATTTAAATATATTTTTTAAGTATAACTATTTTTGCGATTCAATCTTTGAATACGTTATTAATATAGCAGTCATTTCTATAAATGTGAGGAGTCATTTACAAAGCTAAAACTAAAATGTAAATATGTATGAAAGCCAGTTTTGTCATCAGGTCATCTACTATGATAATATTAACCTGCAGGTATTATCCACAGTGCATCATATCACTGTAATAATTAAAGTGCCACATTTTGTTATCACATTTGTATTTACCAGTTACATATGCTTAGATGAACATATACATTTTTAAAATTCCAAAATCACATGACAAATTGAGTTGTGTCTTTTTTAGCTGTTATTGATGAATAAGGCTGTGTGATGCTTAGTCTATAGTGGTGTCAGTTGGGTTATGTCACAATGTTAGCCTCTGATTTCCAGTGAAAATGAAACCACTCCTTCGTAGGAATTTTATTAACTTATTTCTATTTTGGTTGGCGTCCAGCAGTTCATTGAGATCAAATTGCACTTGAAAAACTTTTATTAGAGTCGCTGTCATACAATTTGTATACATTGATGTATTATCCGGTGTAAAGTGCTTTTTCTGCTATAGCAGATCCAATAAATTTTACAATATAAAACCCAACATTAGCTTCTGAAGCCAACGAGGTTCGAGGTCTTATACCGATATAAATTGCCTTTTTTTAAAATAAAATGAAATTTTGAACCAGAATGGGATAATTGAAACTAAGCAGACCTTTATTTCTAACGTTTCAGAAATCGATAGCAAAATCAAACCCCTAGTGTAATAGTGCACATTATAGCCTGGGAATCAAGAGTTGAAGCAGAAATATCATAGTATCATTTAGTAATACGTGGGAGTTTGAACAATTAAATATGGTATTGCTATGTTAGATTTGTACGACCTTGTTACTGAGGCTAATTTATTACTTACTCCAACACTTATATCCTCAATTTATTATTTTTTGGGCTCAGCTAGATAATTAGAATTTCACTTTCAAGTATATTGATACATTTCAGTGTTCTAATGTGTTGATGATGCAGAATTTATGTAGAGCTGTCCATCATAAATTGTCCCCATACTAAATATATAACTGTACCTTGGATTTACATCATGATCAAAAATAATGTTATTATATTAAGGATTTGCAATAGTTTTAAATGTATGGCAGATAGTGTTATACAGGTGTTTTTATGTTTCATACTACTTGATGTGGTCAGTTTGTTTGAATTATAAAGGTAAAATAATAATTATTATTTGTGTAAACCAATAAAAATCATATAAATTATTATATGTGTGAAAAGAATTTTGCATGCGATGAAGTCAACCTAAAAGCGAATAATAATTTTCTCATTTAAAAATTGTTGAAAATCTGATGTCTCACATATTTTTGTCTTAAAACAAGTATATTTAATTAATATTGGCTGCAACAATAATTCTGACAAAAACAAATATCTAAGTACAGCCGATAAAAAATCCCTCTGAAATTTTATCACCATTTTATTGGATTCAATTGATTCAATGACATAATGTACAACAAAATGAAAACAAATTTAAATATGTAAAAAGATGTAAAACAATTATACGAAATTTAGTGGATTTTTTATATACACGCGACTTCATTACACATATAACGTTTAAGTTTTTACAGCTGTAATAGCTGTATATTTAAAACAGTATCCAAAACAGTCTTATAATAAACTTTTTCACAAGTTGTTTAAAAATGTTATTTTGAATACATCTTCTAACTTTCAGCTACTTATAGGGCAACTGTCGATGAACTACGTAATCTACATTTTTAGCTCTTTGATTATTATACAATATCTACATCTAAATGGTTTTAATATAATATCATCTGTCACAGCATTACTATCACTGCAAAGGAATTCTAATGAAATTATTCCGAAGGGCATTTTAGTGTTTAAAAAAATCTGTATTACATATAAATGAATTTAGATAATGTTAGAGATTGTATATTTAAGGTGATAAGCAGTACCATTAAAAGTTGCCTTTATATGAGAACCTTTATATAGTGTGGAATCTCGTTAATCCAGACATCATAGATCCCATTCAGTATGTCCGGGTTAATGAGGTTTCAGGATAACTGAATCGTGCACATTTATGTCCGATTTAATTATACCGTATACATGCTCTGTAAATGTACTGCAAAAGATTACTTCACTAAAAAATAGCACGCACTTGTACATACATGTGCATACAAGCATAAACAATTAAAGCATCGAACACATTATACTATGTATATGTCTGCGTTTGATAGATGGTGTCTTCATAAAATGTAGAGAGCACAACTAATAACTGATATTTTGTAGTTAAATACTTCATTGAAATTCAATTAAATGAAGCCATTGTTTTAAGTCTTATTTCACACATGCAATAGCAGCTAATAAGCAAACAAATAACTTCGCTTTTTATTTTGAAGTGAATTATTATGATGTCCAAAGTTTAAATCAATGAACTGTCATTGTTATATATATTTGATAAAAATACAATGAGACTTAAAGATACTTAATTTGTTAAGCATATATTATGTCAAAAGCGTGGACCATTTGATATAAAAGTGTTAATTAACTTTTTGCAGCCCTGTCGGCGTAGCAGAAACATTGTAGATTCAGTCTCTGTTTACAATACGGTCACGCTGCTTAATTTTCCACACATAAGATTACGTCATCAACTTATAACATTAACGAACAAATAGAATTTGATCAATTAAAATTAAAAAAATGACACACCTTCAAATCTGCGTGGATGAATCTGTATTATCCAATTGACAGAACTTTCAAACACAGTTCTTTGAATTTTCTTATTATGGGACGGATTATTTCCTAATTATCAATGCACTTTGTATAGTACTTTTACACTTTAGTTCCCTATTTTCATTTAAGGATGCGGAACATGGAGATTTCAGGATTAACCTAGCAAATTAACATCCAGGAATTCCGTTTCCATTGAACTACGTACATATCAGCTTTGCGTGTCCATTGACCTACTTCTGAACTAGCCACGTAAAATCTAATTAAAACGACAATGTGTGTGTGTGATTTGATCGTTTAACGCATTTTTCTACAAATTTTCAGTCATACTGTTATGATGTCTGCAGTTTGACAGTTAATAGTAAAGTCTAGCACTGTGACTTCAACCATCACACATGTTCCATCATGTTTGAGTCACCCACATCATCCTGACACTACGAGGATCAGTTTGAACACTATTGTCTTAAGGTTGATAGCCTAACGAGGCAGCTCTTAGTACCATTTTTACAAGTCTTTGTTGTAACTTGGCCTGGGTTTGGACTTCTGATCTCCCGATTCCGAGGTGGAACCGCTAACTACTTAACCCAACGGATTGTTAAGAAAACCTGAACCAAAAATTATCAGCATATTGACATTTCAGGTCTTGAATCAAGAATTTGTTTTTTAGATTTCCAAATTGCATGCATTTCATGTTGCTCTAAAAAGAGTGGATTCATTAAGTAATTGTTATTCTCTCTTTCTTTCTCTCTCTCTCTCTCTATATATATATATATATATATATATATATATATATATATATATATATATATATATATATATATATATATATATATATCATACAAACATGCAAACGCACACACAAACAGACCACACCACACAAAACACACATACACGCTGGCACGCACGAGCTCCGCATGCATCTTATTATATCTGTTTGATGAGAGAGGAAAAGAGAGAAAACGGGAAAATAGAGATTGACAGGAAACAATACAGCGCAAGAGTTTCACGCTCTCATGTTTGTTAATGAACGGAACGGCTATGTCGCTGCACATGCACACCAACACGTGAAAACGTTGCAACTCTTGGATATTACAGTATGTTATATTACTGCAAAAGATTACATTACATTATCACATTAGGATAATTCAGAATATTGCTGTTAATACATGTGCACTTCAACACAAAAGCCCTAACTAACTTTATTCTAATTAAGACTATCGAATTTTCCATTTGGTAGTCAGTGTCAGATGTCTGTGAGACAGAGGTCAGTCTGCAATTACTTAATATTTTATATACTCATTTTTCTCCTCTAACGTTACATTGTCACAAATGTGCAGCATTCTGCTATATTGACACAGTGATATTGCATGCACTTGCTCGACAAGTGCGCCTAAAATAGTATAACGTATTAGGAACTACTTTGTAAACAAATTACATACACTCGTGTAGTAGACTTTATTTTTAAGTTTATAAGATTTGTTTGTGAATGAAGTAAAACCTGTTGTTACATCTATTGGAATGTAGGTATGAGAAAGTGAACAATGTGGACAGGTTTACTGAGTCACAAATGAAACTTTTGAACAAGCAAATGAATGAAAGTGATATTCGCAATGTCCACAATGTGCGAGACTCATAATTGAAAATAATAAGTTTCTGATTATTTAACAAATTCTTTAGGAAAAATGCTCATCACTTTTCGTAAATGGAATAGCTCTGACTATGACCAGTGCTCTTTCGAGTATGTACTAATAACAAAGAAAATCACATTAATGGCGAGGGTTATCGCATATCTATCAGATACGTACCTTTGAAATAAAGTGAAAAATGCAACTGAAGGTTTTGGTAGAAAATTAAGTGCCCAGCATCCAATAAGCCAAGACGGCGAATAAGTCTTGTTTCCGCTGGCTGAATTTATTATGACACACAGAATACTTCGCAATTTTTCTCTTCTTACATTTCTGATAAAACCTTTTGGATTTGCGTTAGCGATAAACCCCAAACAAGTTGAACAATAGCTGGGGATGCATGCAAGTGTCCAGGCATAAGCATGTCTACTTTAGCTGGTAATAAGAATGAACAAAATTAGGCTTATATTTTTCCATCTTGTATGGATTATTTCACTCATATTTTGTTGCAAAGATGGATTACCGCTATCTTTTGGCCTATATATCAAGCTATTTTCCGGATGAGATTTGTCATCCCTAGACGTCACTGCACTGATCCATATTTTTATCGTATCTGTACTATAGTTCTCACGTACAGAGCTACATGGCGTTATCCATATAAGTGTTTCAGACAGCTAAGGGAAATATGTGACTGAGCAAACATTATGCTCGATATCACTGGTCAATTCATCAATAACGTTGGCTAAAAAGGTCCCAACATACGGGAATTTTTAATTTCTTATTTAGTTGCAGTAAGATGAAAGCAGAGATGGGAAAACAGTACATTTAAAACTACAAGTAGATTTATGATAATCAGCTGCTGAAACTTCGATAATATTGCAAGAGTTTTTCATTGGCAAATTCAAAAAAATATGTGCACTGTATAAGAACCAATTATGTTTAGATGTGACATATGAATAGATAAACTCTACAACATTATCCGGTATCTAACCCTAATTGTCCAATTAGATTGAAAATAAAGTCATGCATTGTTATGGAAATCACCAAGAATGCAGTCTATGCATGAAACACGCGCAAGTAACGCGCCTAGTTTTCTACCAGTGTGCTCACCCCATTGCAACCATTGCCACATTGCAAAATAATTTTATTATCATTATCTCATGCAAAGGATTGCCAAAATGAAGGTTACTATAACGTACTTAAAGAGCACTGATTGTAGTCAGTGTGCATGTAAGCACCTGCAATTGATAAGCACATAGACGTCGCCACCTTTGCTGTAACTGAACTTTCAACTTAATTTGGTGAATACGCAAAAATAAAGCAGGAAAACAAGCAAGGCTTTCAAAGAATTTGAATTCAGCATTACTGCTTTTTATTCAAACTCAATAAACAAGATCATATCAAATTATGTACTCCCTCAATGCACCCACACATACACCAATTATCAGTTCCTCAGTTTCAACCTGTGTAGAGACAATAGTATACTATTATCCACTCTTTCATTTTCTGGGCAAAAATAGAAAACCGTTATAAGACACCTCAATCAAGTTTATTAGACTAATAGTTTTGACGTATTCTCTGTTATTAGGAAGTCTTAATTTTTAGTTCTTTGATGATATGTTCAAAATCATTATACGGTATTTTAAAATGAGATGGTTCTAGTAATAGTTCATTTTAACACCGCGGTCTGCTTCTTGTTACCTTTGATACCAATATGGCTGGGTGACTAACAGTATACTATGTTGTTGGAGGTGCTCAGCTCGAGACGTTTAAGGAGATCATTGGCTAATAATGGGTTCTCCAGGTTTCTATGGCGTAGTGACTGAAATTATGTTAGTGAGCCAGAGACGATGATGCTTTTAAAATACGTTTGCTCTCAATATATTGCAAAGCAAGGTCCATTACTCTGATTACGACTGCAAAATGGAAGTACCATTTGGCAAGTTAACTTTTTTCTGTATTTTCAACTAACGAAAGCTGCAGAAGCCTTTTCCTCATCTTTTGATCCATTGATATAACTTCTTGTAAACGTTCCGAATTCGGTGAGGAGATCATGGTAAGAGTTGTGGAAGATGCAAGGGTTTGTCTCCGATTGTTTTCCATCGTGTAAAATAAAATATACTTTTGGTTGTTGTTATAGCCAGGGATATATATATATATATATATATATATATATATATATATATATATATATATATATATATATATATATATATACTTTCATTAAAACAAAAATTACAATAATTATTGCTTTATTACTTACTAAAGTTTCGCAGTTGTTTTAGAACAGACATTGGTGTCCTATTACGTTTTAAGAGTGTTTAAGACTGGAAATGATAACTTATTGATAAAACAATTATTTTATGCAGCTATAAAGAAAATACTGATCATGTTTCATGTTAACTTTATATAAATAATTCAGTTTTAAAATAGTTCTTATTTTGTGTCACTGTAGCAATGTTGATCCAAAATGGTGTCTTGGACAAATACCATGGGATATAAATAGCTTATATTGTATTAGATAATTATAATATAATTAGTCATCTTTATCTTCAGGAAGTAAACTGATGCAATCGTTGTCTTCTAAAATACATGTTAAGGTGATTTAATCAAGCAGTCATTTTATCATCGACAATATTACAAACGCTGGCAGCATAAATTTTTGAAAATAAAAGAGGATTCACATACTAAACACTTTGCGAAATATCAATGAACCAATTTTGGATGCCTGCATAGAAAAGTCAATATTAAAAATGTTCTACACACGCACCTTGCATCTTAGGTTACTCGTTTGATTGATTGATTGATAGTAGTTTTCATTTGCATCAGTACTGTTTTTATATTCTTGGGTTACTCGGTAAGGACGTGTGCTTTATCTCATACTGAATGATGAATCAAATCAATAAAGTAATTAGCATATGCCAAGCATAGTCAAAAAAATGTGGAGGTTTAATTAGTATTTTATTTTATATGAACATCAATAACGGGATCGTCTATGTCCATTGTAAAGTAGCTCTCAGTACAATTGTGTATAGTAGTCAACGAGTGTAGGAAATGCAGTATCTAAAATATAGTTTTCCCTGAACTTCATTCAGAAGAAATGATTATGAGCAATGTAGGTCATAAATACATTTTGGGTTTGCCTCATGCAATTAAAAGAAAGCTGATATATCCTTGTTGCCAAATGATTTCTGGATAAAAGAGTTGTTAATCATGCTGGTAATCATGCATATGTTTTGATGCAATTATATTTCAACTCCGCAAAGAAGAGATGGACCTAGAAAAGTACAGCTATGTTTTCGTAGAGATTTATTGAGTTTATTTATAACCTAACACTTCACCAACAAAATAGTATATTGTATTTATTCTGGGGATGCGATTCCTACACACGTGAAAACATTCAACATTATAACTTTGACCACTTCTATATTACACGTGATCTTATAGCAATAAATCTTCTTACCAATTCTCACTGATACCCCTATCAGCATAGAATCAACAATTCCAAATCATCGCTATTAATACAAAAAGCCTTAATAATAGGCCATGAAATCCAAGTCCAAGATGGAAGGCCCTTTATGTTCATATGCCCTTATCCGATGTCATTTGATTCATATTATCCAAAGCATGGGTTTGAGATAATAAATTTTGAAACCCATCTTTAGCAAAACCTGTCTTAGTATTTCTCATTTCACTATGAAGTAGGAAATATAAGTATATCGTTGGTTTTTGAATTTCATGATGAAGATAAAAAGAAGAATAATGTTGTAACAGTAGAGGCGCTGATGTGACATAAATGAGTACTAAATTGTATTTCAATAAATGTAATGAGCAGTAGTATTAATCTGATGTATCACCTGAGCCATATATCTGATGAACAGTCTATTCATGTGAAGTTTCTTTGGATATGATCTAAATTGCTTGTGTCCCGATCATCTTTGTTGCTACTGCTATTTTTTATTAGACATGAAACAAACTTATAACTAAGAGGTATTGGTGGTTGCAGGTGCATGAATATAGTTTCAAAAAACCTCACTTTCAAATGGGTGTGTATGATTAGATTACACGCTTGCTTGTTGAGTCAGTTTACAAGAAAGTATATGCAGTAAGGGTTTATCATGTAAAAGGGAATCTCAAAAGACTATGCAGTCAAAACTATTAATTGAAAGCAATTCAATCTGTATGTCGCTAATTACATCACTGATACATTTATTAATGTTTTTATATTTACCTGTGGATGCTTGATTTCGGAGAAGCAGTGTATTTGATATACTTGAATATACGCCAATCTTTCAACATGTATCTATATATATTTCCAAACAACAGACATCTACTTATATGCAACATATAACATTGTTTTTCTCATTCAGTTTTCAGATTAATGGCCTCTAATCAAATGGGAAATTTGTGTTAAATCTGCTTTATTCAGATTTCATTATACCAGTGTTCAAAAGAATAATACAATACCAGTGTGTTCTGAAACCGTGTGTCTTCATTCGTTATTTTTAATCAGTTTATCGGTGTACTGGCTGTACGTCTGAGTCGCATTGGACAGGCCATATCATACAAAATTGATTGGGTTTATTAAGCAATTAGACTGAATCAATTTTACAAGCATCTGTAAAATAGTTTGCGCATCTAGTAAGGTATTATCATTTTCATCAATAATGTCATGTTCTCTTCCATTCGATGAATGTAATAATAAACAAATAAATGAACCGAAGACAGTCTTTCAAAACTGATCAGTATGATCATCACTAAGAATGTTTGGGATATCAAAATGCGTTTCATTCATTGATCTTTCTTGAAGTTTATGCATCGATTAGTTGCGCTGTACTTTATTAATATCTTTATGGAACTTGATCAGCATGCGAACAAAACAAGTATTTATCAGTACTTTCACCATAAATATTACCTGTGAATATATTTAGCTTGGCATGGATACAAGTTACCAATTTTACCAGATTTGACTGGCCCAACTTTTTATCATGTAGTTCCGTTTGATAAGATCAATATATACCTAGCAGTAGATACATATGATACACTTTTATACAAGTTCTTAGTCTTATGACCTTTGAATTTCCTGATAAACTTATTTAGTACTTGTCCGAAAAGTGTTGCATTCCATGTTAAAGTGTTGTGGAGATAAGCACGTGTTCAAAATGCCAATTTCTACTTTCAGCATTTCGAAGCCTGCAAATAGCATGGTGAATCAAGAGGCCAAGATAACATGATCCCATATCGGTGTCTGTCACATTTGTAAATTGACAAGTAGATCTTGATTTTAGTCACTATGGAAACGTCGTTTTATTCTCAGATTTTCTCCACTTTAAATACCATTGTAGATACACTGCAAAGGCACGAAATAATAAAAAAATATGTCTGTACTTGTTTACCAAAGATAAAGTTACCGCATTTCGCATACCCTTGAAAATAATGTTTTCTTTATCAAAATGTTCTTTGTCAATTATCCCATAAAGCCATAAAGACTACGTGGATAGTTGTAACATCTTACCGTTTAGTGATTACATCTGGATATGCAAATTTCCCATGAATACATTTTCATTTCCTTATTACCATATCAAAGCCAAATTCCGTTATTGAGTAATTTAATAGTGGCAGCTCAGTCAAAATAATCCTTCCACTGAAAATTAAACCATGATTCAAGCATGATGCATGAGGATGTGGTTCAATCCAAAATTTGATTCTGCGTATCCAGATATTACATGACGTAATGCAAAATTGAAAAGAAAAACAGCCTGTCCTACATAACTTTACAAAAGCGTACGCAAATTGAATTACTTTATTAGAAATCAAACTGAATACTTGGACCTGAAAAATACTGTTTCGCCTACATGATTCGAATAATTTCTGTTAATATAGTTATCAATTGTCGTAAACAAGACTTATTTAAATTTGCGCTCATTAGATGCAGCAAAAAGGGACACAAACTTTGATACATAAAAGCCATTACCCGAGGAAGATATATTGTTGTTTATTACCATTTGTAGAACTCATAAGAAAAACATGTATGACGTCAAATACTGTTTTTAGACAGCAACTTACACCAATGAAATGGAGAGAACGTGCATATTATAAACATGGGTTCTCACGCATGATAAACATAAAATTTGATGTAATTGTCGATAAGGATGATTACTTAATTGAAATGATGCATAAATTATACCTGAAATTTTGCGCCTCTATGTGCCTCTTAACACGAAAATAAAAATACAACTTAAGTTCCATAGTTTATATCAAAAGAAGCTGAACCGTAATCGAGGATATTGCTATCAAATATAACTGCAAGATTTTTTTATATAAACAGACAATATCGACATTTTTAAGAAAAATAGTATTTTTATGATGTCCCTGAACTTGTGACTCTGAAAGTGTATTGCCGGACATTTATCATCGGGATACAATAACAATTACGTAAATAAAAGTTCGTGACTTGTGTATTATGTCTTAACTTCAATGAACAAATACTTGTCGCGAAAAGTGCTTGTGTCAAAGACAGCTGAAAAAACACTTTTAGTCAGTAAGGTGAAATATTGTATTTGTCGTGGTTATGATGGACATATGATGATATTGAACGGAAGCGATAAACGTTCAAAGAAGTTTCATCTTCAGTGTATTAAAACGAATCATTTACCTAACGGAGCATGACTTTTTTACATAACGTCAAAACCGATTGTTCTTGAAATGCATTTAGAAATAATAAATTTTATATTAACTATTGATTGTTAAACTTGAATTATAACTTAATGATTTATTTCAGCGCATGTTAATTGAAAATCATTTAATGTTTCTACATGTTAGTGTATCCATTTGTTTATGTTTACTGATTGATCTATTTGTTTATGAAAGAATAACAAAGATGGTTGAAATGTCAATGTTTTACTTGAAGGAAAATAGGGAAAGTCAAGAATCTGTTCTCGTGCGGGTGACATGCACAATAGAATGTGATATATTATTATATTCTTGCGCACAATGTGAGACTTATCTTGATAATTATGTGGGAAGAACAATGTTGTTAAGTACTGGTTTGAGACTCAAAATGGCGGAGATGGAAGTACACACGATTTGTGAAGTCACGTGAGAACAACGGATACTAAAGTCCGCATTTATATACTTCAATACATATATCAGCATGGTATACTTTTATTCCGGATTAAGTTAGACGGCTACACAGACGACCAAACTGAGTATAAATATCACATAACCATGTGACTAAACTTCAAGATTCATAAACGGAACAAACTGTCAATAAAGACACATGCAACTATATATCTGATAGTTTAGCATTTCTATATTAGTCATTGAAAAAAGATTTACGACTGTTTCAATTGTATTATTTAGTCTATAGAATTTTTGCCGGTACACAAAATGACAAAACATATATCCACCATTGCTTCTTTTATATTATTCTTTGGCGGTAGTAAGAACCTACTAAATCTGCTCTCCTAAGACATAGTACCAGCACATGAGACCACAACCGCCAAGTGGTATCACCCATTTCACATTAATCAGGCTAGCACGTACTACAACTTGTTCGGTAAATCTGTATGTTATATTCTTGATTCCAGTTTCAACTGGTGATGGCTGATTTACCGCAGCGGCAATCCAGGAATCTGTACATCGCACTCTGTTGTAATCCAATATAGATCCGTACATTTCGTTCTCAGTATTCATATTATATGATATTTTGAGTGGACTAAACAATTTCTTTTCACCTGGACTGCAAATTTTCGATTCATCCCCTACTCTTCTCCAGATTGATTGCACGTAGTAGTGTCATAACAGCAGTTCTTGATAGATGTAACTCATATTGAGTACGGCCTTGTGTCCATCATTAATGCCCATAACATTTTATGGGGATCAAATTACATAAGCGACAGAGGAACAAAAGTTGAAAAGTTTGTTGCTAGATACGACTTGTGTCTATTTAATAACAAGTCTCCGACTTATCTGCACCCAGGAACGGGTACATACACTTGCATTGACTTAACAATATGTACTCCTTCACTTCTGTTGGATTATAATTGGAAGGTCGCTGATGACCTTCATAGCAGTGATCATTTTCCAATATATCTTAAGAACACCAATACCAAAATTGATGACACAATTCCACAGTGGAACTTAAAGAAAACTGACTGGGCCAAATTTGAAACACTTTGTACAATGAGACTTAACAGGAATACCATACTAAATGATGATAATCCAATTCGACAATTTACATCTATCGTAATCGAGATTGCAGAAGAGTCCATTCCTAAGTCCTCGACAAATTCTCAAAAAAAGCCCAAACCATGGTTCACTAAAGAATGTGAAGAAGCTATTAAACAACGCCGAGAAGCACTGAACAAATTCAATAATCGTCCAACGCCCGAAAATCTAGCTCAATACCGTATTACGCGGGCTAAAACGCGCCGCACGATTAAAGAAAATAAACGAACATCATCTAAAAAATATGTTTCAACTTTAAACTCTCGTTCCTCTATAAACAAAGTTTGGGACACGATCCGCAAAATAAATGGTAAAGGAAATTACAATTGCCTCCAACACCTGAAGCTAAATAACATCAATTATAAAAGCAAGCATGAAATAGCTAATGTACTTGCTGATGGTTTCTCCAAAAATTCCTCATCGTCTAATAATTCCGAAGCTTTCCGAAGACTTAAAACCCAAAAAGAAAAAAAATACGGTTGAAATTCACATCAAATAACTTAGAGAGTTATATCCAACCGTTTTCATTGTCGAAACTTATGGAATCCTTGAATAAGGCCAATGATACTTCCGCTGGGCCTGACGATATACATTACCAGTTTTTAAAACACCTTCCAGAAACATCCTTGACAGTTCTTCTGGAAATCTTCAATGATTTATGGATCACTGGTAATGTACCAAAAATTTGGAAAGAAGCAATAATAATACCAATCCCCAAACCAGGCAAAGATAGCACAGATCCTACTAAATACAGACCTATATCACTAACTAGCTGTGGATGTAAAACAATGGAACGAATGATCAATTCTCGGCTTGTATGGTATCTGGAAAGCAACAATTTAATTTTTCCTTTCCAAAGTGGCTTTCGTCATGGTCGTAGTACCAACGACCATCTGGTTAGACTCGAAACATTTATTCGTGATTCTTTCATAAAGAGGGAACATTTAGTAGCGGTTTTCTTTAATTTGGAAAAGGCCTATGACACAACATGGAAGTACGGGATACTAAATGACCTACGCGATCTGGGTCTAAAAGGCCGACTGCCCTCATTCATATCAAACTTCCTCTCAGACAGGGAATTCAAAGTACGAGTGGGCTCCACCCTCTCTGATATACACGATCAAGAGACGGGTGTACCCAGGGCAGTATTTTATCAGTGACGCTTTTCAATATAAAGAATAATAGCATCACCAAGTGTCTGATGCCAGGTGTGGATTGCTCATTATATGTTGATGACTTTTTAATATGTTACCGATCCAAACACATGCATACAATTGAAAGACAATCACAACAAAATATAAACAAAATTCAAAATTGGGCCAATACTAATGGCTTCAAATTCTCGAAATCAAAAACTCTCTGTATGTATTTCTGTCAGTTACGAAGACATCAGGATGGACCTAATCTCAAGCTGGAAGGAACACCTATTCCAGTTGTTGAGGAAACAAAATTTTTAGGCATTATCTTCGATAGAAAACTGACTTTTATTCCACATCTGAAATATTTGAAAGCCAAATGTTTGAAATCTCTTAATTTACTTAAAGTAATAGCTTACACTGACTGGGGTGCTGATAGGAGAGTCATACTCAATTTATACAGAACGTTTATCCGCTCCAAATTAGACTATGGTTGCGTTGTTTATGGTTCAGCAAATATGGACACCATGAAATCCGCTGTTCAAGAAACCAAATATGTGGCCGATGCGTTGACAACTCTCCCCAGGAATCTAAATGCAAAGCAACTCCACATTGTATCAACTGTGGAAAAGAGCACTACGCCAATTCCAAGGACTGTGATACCAGGAAACAAGAGAAGGAAATTCGGAGGATCAAATATACTTCCAACATTCCCTACCAAGAGGCTAGAAAGCTAGTACAATCAAAAACATCTCTTTCTGGCCCATCCTTCTCCACTATAGTGAAAAGCAATCCTAAGACATCGAAGGACGCTCAAACTCAGATATACCCGATTCAACATTAAAACATAACACCCACAGATTACCAAGCACAAAAAACCACGGCATCTACCCAAACGACCTTTAACAACAATCAGCAAACTAAGTCACCAAAGAAAACCAAATACCATGGAAATAGACAACAAATAGGGTCAGATGACCCCATCAAAATATTCAACAGGTTTGGGGACATTGAGAGCATGGATGCAGAACATACTGCTCCGTGTTCTCAAAGTAGCTCAAAACCTAACAAAAGAATCACAGCCGTATGTCCCCCAGATAAATGACCCTATAGATGTTCCCCTCGAAAAGTCTAACCTAAATCCAAAACCTCTATTCTAAATTTATAATGAAGAACACAATAATACAATGGAACTGTCGAGGACTTAAAGCTAATTACAATGAGATTCTTCTGCTTTTAAATAAATATGATCCAGTTTTGTTATGTCTTCAGGAAACCGTTTTAAAATATACAGACAATATCACATTCAAAAACTACTCCCTGTTTAACACCTACCTACAAAACGTTGACAGAGCCTCAGGAGGGGTGTCTATTGCTGTGAACAATAGAGCCACACATAGAAACCTCCCTTCGAATACAAATTTACAAGCCATTGCTGTGTCACTCTACATCGAGTGATTACATTTTGTTCTATCTACATACCACCAAATACTAAATTATCACCAAACGAATTAGACACTTGTTCAACAACTTCCCACGGAATTTGTTTTGCTTGGTTATTTTAATGGCCATAACATTTTATGGGGATAAAATTACATAAAGGCAGAGGGAAAAAAGTTGAAGATTTTGTTGCTAGATACGATTTGTGTCTATTTAATAACAAGTCTCCGACCTATCTGCACCCAGGAACGGGTACATACACTTGCATTGACTTAACAATATGTACTCCTTCATTTCTGTTGGATTATAATTGGAAGGTCGCTGATGACCTTCATAGCAGTGATCATTTTCCAATATATCTTAAGAACACCAATACCAAAATTGATGACACAATTCCACAATGGAACTTAAAGAAAGCTGACTGGGCCAAATTTGAAACACTTTGTACAATGAGACTGAACAGGAATACCATACTAAATGATGATAATCCAATTCGACAATTTACATCTATCGTACTTGAGATTGCATAAGAGTCCATTCCTAAGTCCTCGACAAATTGTAAAAAAAATGCCAAACCATGGTTTACTAAACAATGTGAAGAAACCATTAAACAACGCCGAGAAGCACTGAACAAATTCCATAATCGTCCAACGCCCGAAAATATAGCTCAATACCGTATTACTCGAGCTAAAACGCGCCCCACGATTAAAGAAAATAAACGAACATCATCTAAAAAATATGTTTCAACTTTAAACTCTCGTTCCTCTATAAACAAAGTTTGGGACACGATCCGCAAAATAAATGGTAAAGGAAAATACAATTGCCTCCAACACCTGAAGCTAAATAACATCAATTATAAAAGCAAGCATGAAATAGCTAATGTACCTGCTGATTGTTTCTCCAAAAATTCCTCATCGTCTAATTATTCCGAAGCTTTCCGAAGATTTAAGACTCAAAAAGAAAAAATACGGTTGAAATTCACATCAAATAACATAGAGAGTTATAACCAACCGTTTTTATTGTCGGAACTTATGGAATCCTTGAATAAGGCCAATGATGCTTCCGCTGGGCCTGACGATATACATTACCAGTTTCTAAAACACCTTCCAGAACAATCCTTGAGAGTTCTTCTGGATATCTTCAATGATTTATGGATCACTGGTAATGTACCAAAAATTTGGAAAGAAGCAATAATAATACTAATTCCAAAACCAGGCAAAGATAACGCAGATCCTACCAACTACAGACCTATATCACTAACTAGCTGTGTATGTAAAACAATGGAATGAAGTGTATGTAAAACAATGGAACGAATGATCAGTTCTCGGCTTGTAAGGTATCTGGAAAGCAACAATTTAATTTCTCCTTTCCAAAGTGGCTTTCGTCATGGTCGTAGTACCAACGATCATCTGGTTAGACTCGAAACATTTATTCGTGATACTTTCATAAAGAGGGAACATTTAGTAGCGGTTTTCTTTGATTTGGAAAAAGCCTATGACACAACATGGAAGTAGGGGATACTAAATGACCTGCACGATCTGGGTCTAAAAGGCCGACTGCCCTCATTCATATCAAACTTCCTCTCAGACAGGGAATTCAAAGTACGAGTGGGCTCCACCCTCTCTGATATACACGATCAAGAGACTGGTGTACCCCAGGGCAGTATTTTATCGGTGACGCTTTTCAATATAAAGATTAATAGCATCACCAAGTGTCTGATGCAAGGTGTTGATTGCTCACCATATGTTGATGACTTTTTAATATGTTACCGATCCAAACACATGCATACAATTGAAAGACATTTACAACAAAATTTAAACAAAATTCAATATTGGGCCAATACTAATGGCTTCAAATTCTCGAAATCAAAAACTCTCTGTATGCATTTCTGCCAGTTACGAAGACATCAGGATGGACCTAATCTCAAGCTGGAAGGAACACCTGTTCCAGTTGTTGAGGAAACCAATTTTTAGGCATTATCTTCGATAGAAAACTGACTTTTATTCCACATCTGAAATATATGAAAGCCAAATGTTTGAAATCTCTTAATTTACTTAAAGTAATAGCGCACACTGACTGGGGTGCTGATAGGAGAGTCATACTCAATTTATACAGAACGTTTATCCGCACCAAATAAGACTATGGTTGCGTTGTTTATAGTTCAGCAAGGAAATCGTATATAAAGATGCTTGACCCAATCCATCAGCAGTGAATAAGACTTGCCCTGGGAACATTTAAAACATCCCCGAGTGAAAGCCTCCTCGTCGAAGCGGATGAACTACCATTATCACAACGCAGAGAAATGCTTTCCGCACAATATGCTATCAAATTAAGATCCAGCCGTCTGAACCCAGCTTTTTCGGCAGTTTTTGAACCAAAATATAAATCCTTATATGACAATAAACCAAATGTCATACTTACATTTGGCATTAGAATATCACAATTTCTCGAAAGTACCCAAATTGATTTTTCAATAATTCTGAAAGCCAACATCTCCGAAAGACACCCCCCCATGGCTACTTCAGCAACCAAGGGTGATTTTTACGTTACATGATGGAAAAAATCGGAGACAAACCCTTCCATTTTCCACAACTCTTACCATGAACTCCTCGCACAATTTGAAAAGTATACAAAAATATATACCGATGGATCAAAAGATGAGGAAAAGTTGCTGCAACCTTTGTAAGTGGAAAACACACAAACAAAGTTCGCTTGCCAAATGGTACGTCAATTTTTTCAGCCGAAATTAGAGCAATAGACCTTGCTTTGTACTTCAGTCACTACATAACAAAAAACTTGCTGCTAAAATGGCCCTATTACTAGAACCAACTGATTTTAAAGCACCCTATACTGATTTTAAACGTTGTATCAAAGACTGTTTACGTCAGAAATGGCAGGCATCATGAAATGATGCCGTGAATAACAAACTTCATGCCATCAAGCCAAGCTTAGGAGAATGGACACCTTCCTACAGATCCGTCCGTAGAGAGGAGGTAGTCATTGCAAGAATTCGACTCGGTCATACTTATTTAACACACACCTACATATTAAAAGGAGAAGACCCACCAGAGTGCATAGCTTGTAATGAACCATTCACCGTTAAGCACTTTATGCTGGAATGCTTCGATCTTCAACCTGCGCGTAATCATTACTACGTTGCGCAAGACATGAAGGAGCTCTTTGATACAGTTAACATTACCAACATTATAGACTTCTTTAAGGAAGCAAACATTTGTCATAAGTTATAGCTTTTATTTTATCACCTTGTTCAGTTTTGTGTTATATTTATGCAGTCGATAGATTTTAATTGCCAATCATATGTTTTCGTTATCATACTTTTGTACACCCCGTTGATCGGGGAACTTTTAATACTTTACCATCGTTCACATTTTTATCGCTTTACCTTTAACTGTTTGGACTCCAATCGCTGGTCGATAAAATTATTTTACCAGTTTTAAATGTAAAAGGATATAAAATTATGTTTGGCGCTATATAGCCTCACAGTGCTGATGCGCCGTAAAATAGCAATCAATAAATCAATCAAGCAAACTGGAGTGAAGGTCTTGACAATGGTTCTTCCATATATATTTCAGTTATATGAATGCCGAGCGTTTTTTGTAGCACATCACATGAGGTATGCAGAGCATATAGGTGCTTTGGTCATGGAAATGGCTTTTCATATGCAGATCTCCGTCGGATCGATGCTAAAACAAGTCTTGTATGGTTGAAAACCGCGAGGCAATAGAGAAAAATTATACTAAGGTGGTATAAATGACTCTTGCTGTGAACAGATATTAATAGAGACGCTGTCACACGTTCTGGAACACGAGGCAAGAGAACGAATTGGAGCTGTTTCACAGTTTGTACTGATCCAGGTGATTGGTTACAATATACACAAGCATGAACCTTTCCGAAAGTATGTTAAAGTGCTCTTTGCATGACGAATAGGTAAATTATGTGGTTATAAATAACAAACGAAACCGTACGTAAAACCCCAAAGCGACATTTTGTAATCGAAACTTATCTTATTTCTTTTCATTTACATTTTTCAAAAGCATAGACGATGGTAGTCTTGTGCCGTCAAAAAATATAGAAGAAAATTATTGATTAAAGTAAAGAAGGCGTTGTCTTAATTAGAAATATAACAATACGCAGTTATAATTTGTCACCTTGAACGTCACATACTGTATGAACATACAGCATTTAAGTTCATAGATAGTACTTAAAAAGCTGACGAACCCAACTGAAATACTTTCCAATTCAGTATAAATAACAACTCAGATTCTAATGTAGAATTATATTTAGAAAAGGTCAAATTCAGGTAGACAGAATCGATGTCAATGATTGCAATAACTTAAAATACCTGCGTGATTATTATAGTCAATATAGTTCATCGTTTGAATGAGGAGATCATAGCATGCCATCTCAAATTTATCATTATTTAGGGGGTCAGAGCATAGAATACCTTAAATGGGATATTTGACTACACAAATATAAATTTTATATCAGTGAATTTACTATTATAGATTGGGGATAATTGTATATTATGTTTGTGACTTCCTTTTGTAAGTGTATTGCCTGGGATGGTCGAGTATATTTTATGTTGATTCGACTCTGCAAAGTACAAAAGGGGCTCTTTTATGTACTTGAGGTTCTACTACATTTGTACAATTTCTGTAACCAAAACGTCTACTGTCTATAAATATAAGTTATCCGAGAGAGTTTTTGTATTTATTTAGGAGATTTAACTGATAACACAAGGACTGACATGTAAACCCTGTTATACTTGTATGACATCCTATTTTAATCATTAATGCACATGAAAGTATGCTCTGTACAAAGAAAAATAACTCTTCAATTGTAGATCGATATATTTCTATTAATCATTAACTTTTTCGTTGCCTTGATATTTGTTATTAATTTTGAATGACTGATCAAGCCTGAGTTTGTTCACAGTAATTTCTCTTTCCTGGGTTACATTAGTCTTACTGCATAAAAATCTCTAAGAGAAATACTAGACCTTACGCAAATGTAAACTTTTAAAGCAGTATTATATTTTGAATGACATTCCGTTTTAATCACTGACGCACATGAGATTATATTCTATGTGAACATAAATTAAATATCCAATTTAGAATCGATATATTTGAACCTCTCGTTACGATATTATTGTTTTGATATATGTAATTAAAGGTCATGTACTACCTAGATATGGGTTTATTCAGAGTTATTTCTTATACCCGATTTGCGTAAATACAATTGCACAACACTCTCTGACATTTTATACACTTTCTATTCTGTACTTGTTTTATTTCTATTACGTTCCCCACATTTTTTAACTTGTTCCTATTCTTCGGCATGAGAAAACGAGGTTATATTAAACTCTACATTTCGTTACTCTAAAGACAAAGAACAGTAAATGAACGTGACGAAAACTTCAAACCAGCACGCTAACCATTGAACTACAGAGATTATTCTTTCAGTGACCATTACACAGCCAGAGTGTAAAAAATGCACCTATTACAAACATTACGTTCTCACGAAGGACACTTAGAAAAGACGGCAATATATATATATATATATATATATATATATATATATATATATATATATATATATATATATATATATATGATGTAGCAAGCATTTTAGGTCTTTATTATATGTAATACCAGTGGTTTAGAGCTGTCAAGGCGACGAATTTACACTTTGATCTTGGGCAAGTGATAAGTACAGTAAAATTTTAACTGGTAGAAACTCTTTATATCAGCAAGGATACCAATAAGAACCCTGTTTCAGAAACCTGTATGACTGTAGGTAAACATTTGCAGCTAAGATATATGCGTAAATATGTAATAAGTGCTACCGAATGATCACATGTATATTTCTGTTGAATTTAACTCTATAAATGATCGAGATAAAGCTTGAATTCAAGACATCGTTGTCCTCATTAAGTGCGCGTTAAGCATCTGACTGCTAAATAAATGGATTTAAAAGTCACTTAGGGTCCGCACCAGTAATGATACATCGTTTCATGCAAATCATTGCGTAATTTATTATATATTTTATTTTATAGGAATCGTGTCTTCCAGGATTTAAGTCAAATTTCGTATTCTTGTCAGATTTTCCACTTAAACAATTTTTTATTTATTTGCTATTTTGTAGGCAGGCATACGCAAAATGTACACTTGAATAAAAGACAAAACTGCTATTTCCGCGCTTTATTTTCTTTTTTCAAACGATTCTCAACACACACACACATACATACATACATACATACATACATACATACATACATACATACATACATACATACATACATACATATGGTACCTCTCCGTAGCACCAATTTTATAATCTCAATTTTCCAATATTTTTTGCGGTCAAATAGGTTTCTGAAAACATTGGGGTTTCGTTGTATATTCCTGTGGGTACAAAGGCTGCTTTAACATGTTTAAATATTTGTTACATTTTTATTGTATCTATTCGGTGGTGTGCAATAGGTCAAAAGCGCCCTCATACTTGGGAGAAGGAACCGCGCTAGGGCAGTAGCCAACGTGCAGCCTCGAAATTCAAAGGGTACGGATTCGAATCCTTTCATTTCGGCTTAGTCAGGTTGAACCACCACGGTGTGTACCTGGATAAGGCACCTACTTCAATTATCTCGACACTAAATAAGCAGTGTAATGTTACAGTGTTGTAAATCACTATCAATATCCGGCCTAAAATATTGACCTCCCTAATTTCGGTGTTATTATAGGAAGCTGTGGTAGCGCAGGGGTTAACGTTCTAGACTCGCATTAAGTTGGAAGTTAGTATTAATCCTGCCGTATGCGTCAACTGCCGTCATACGTCCCGTTGCAAGGCGCGTCACTACGATTACCTCGGCACAAATAAACAGACATCTAGCTCATGTAAGTCCAAACTAATTAAACAGTTGATGAAATTGCGACATAAATTGCATTACGCGAAGAAAATGTAGAAGAATTTTTTTTTCTATATCGCGGTTCATATATCAATTAAGGAGAGCACAACCAATACTAGATCTTTCGTAAATAGTGTGGATGAACATGACACTTAATCATTTTAAGCTTTGAGATATACCAAGATGTTACCGCCATTGGAGTTTTGTTATTTATATTTTTACCCATTTCTTATGTCAAATACATATTTGAAGATATTCGCATAGTTTCATTTCCATTCCAAATGCTAATAATAATACCAAATTTTACAATTTCAGTTTATTAAAAGGAGAAAAACCATAACCGTACATCAAGTGTTTTACACATTACTACAGTTCTTTCCGCGATTTAGAATATGCCAATTTATATTAGTAATTTGAGAGTGCATATAAATATCTTCCTCCCTCCACTAATTGATTTTGGTTTTTTTTTCATTTTCCGTGACCAAAACGTTCTGTTTTCAAAACAAACAATACTTATTTCCTGATACATTTATAGTAAATAATACATTACCCCTGTTTTCATGATGTGAATGGGGCCCACGAATGGTCGAGTGGTTTAAATAAAGTGCTCTCCGTTACGGACCACTGCTATCTCATCTCTGTCTGGGTGGGTTCGAGTCAAAGATTCTGCTAATGTGGATATGTGAGAAAGCTTGCCAGTAGCTTCTCGTGGGTCGGTGGTTCTTTTCGCGGATTATCGTGTGCTGAGAAATGGCGTTAAACCCAGAACAAAGACAACAACATGATGTGAATGTAATACAACCGATTATCAATTTATTATGTGTTAAACCTTGAAACAGTTCGATCTATAGCGGATTTTATATCACATTGCGCAAATATTTTATGAGCAAGTCTTGAGTCTGGCGTAGCATATTATGGTGTTCTCCTAACCTGTTCCATAGCATTGATATTCTTAAAAAAAATGTTGACAAACCTTGGCCTAGGTATATAAGATAAATTTTTTCTCGCATACTATAGTCATGTATTCTGGTCAAATATGAAAAAACGGATAAGACATAAATGCAATTAAGTGGTAAATTCGGACTGTAAATTTTGAAATACTAAAGATTTAACATAAATACATATTATCACCAGATGGTGTAAGCATAAAACATCATAAATTCACTACATCCCACCCCATTGGGCAAGACAACGAAAGTTGTAAATTAGGGAATTTCATCTCTTTTGGTGCATAACTGAGAATCTTTCCAATACATTTTAGCTTCAGATATTGTATGATTCGATATGTATTTCATACAACAGTGGGGTCACTTGCTCTAAAGTAACGGTCACAACAATGGAAAATGAAACTAAAAATCAGTGGCATATTCTTGCCGGAGATATAAACTATGAGCCACTTAACCAATTTAAAGTTAGTAATTAGTCATCATACATACATACATGCATGCATGCATGCATGCGCATACATACATATATATATATATATATATATATATATATATATATATATATATATATATATATATATAAAGAATAGAAATCATATGGCGAATAACAACCCTTTCAAGCGTACTGGATCCACCAAGGGATCACGTGTGTCAGGGATTAATTAAAATAGATGCAATAAACAGACAACGAACATTACGAAACTAGTAACTAACTAGCCAAAGCTCTTTCGACTCTTAATGAGTTTTTTTCAAAGGCAAATACAAAATATATATACGACAAACAAATAAATACAAAAACGTTGTGTTTGTAAACCTCTACATGGCTGTCTTCACATGTGCTAAAACTATAAATACAACCAGCTTGTATAGACTAGATACGGAAACTGAAAACGTTGTATAATTCCCTAAAAGTCTACAAGCCAAAGCGACATATATTTTTACTTTTTGTACATATGTAACGCAGATTATATCCCGGATATTTGATTCTATACCGGTTATTCTTATAGTAAAAATTGAAGGATAATAAGAAGATTTAGAAAATGTTAAATTTTACTAGTGCATAGTTTTCATTTTCTAGTCTTCTTGGTTTAGACCGCTTGGTTTCAATGTTCTAAGGCGGCGTATCCAGTATGATTCCTTTTCCTTCCTGGTTTCGGAACTCCAGCTGTGGTTGTTAACAATAGCGATAAGTATTATATCACTGAAAGTGTGGCCAGTGGAGGAGAAGTGTTCTGCGACCGGGCTTCTGTACAGCTTTTTTGTCATCCAATCAGATCTATGAAGGTTTATCCTTTTGTGTAGCTTTTCAGTTTCTCCGACGTACTGAAGGCCACAGATCTTATATGTGATGAGATAAATCACATTCTCTGTTTTGCACGTTTTGTTTGGACAATGTATGTTTAGTTTTTCTTTAGTCACTGTGCTAGTGAATGTCTTGGTCTCTATCATATGTTGACAGGTTTTGCATCTTTTATCGCCACAGGGTCCAGATTGACTAGGTTGGTTTTGACTAGCGATTGGAGTTAGCTTTGCCCTGACTAGGATGTCCTTTAGGATTTTTGGTCTCCGGTAAGCTACTACAGGTTTGTTCGGAAGTATTAGGTTTAGTATGTCTGACGATTGCACGGTTGGCCAGTGGTTTGCGATGATTTTACCTACTTGGGGATTGTCTGGTGATAGGTCAGAATTAATGGTATCCTATCAACCTTTTCTTTCTGTCCATATCTGAGTAGGTCATCACGGTTTGTTTGTTTGGCCCTTTGGATTGCCTCCGCAATCAGGTGTTTGTCGTAGCCTCAGTAAATTAAATGTTTAGCCAGCTCTTCAGACCTTTCTAGGAATCTTTCATCGTCGGAGCAAATTCTGCGTATCCTCAGTGCCTGGCTATATGGAATGTTCTTAATGCAGTGTTTTGTATGACAGCTGGTTGGGAAGAGATACTGGTATTTGTCGGTTGGTTTCGAGTAGATGTCTGTGTGTAATTTGTTTTCCACCAGTCTGGTTGTTGTGTCCAGGAAAACATGGTTTGAGTTGGAAATTTCTGCCGTGAATTTTATTGAAGGATGGAAGTTGTTTGCCTTTGATATGAAGTCATCCAGACTTTCTCTTCCATCTAATTCTAATCTAATTTCTTGTCCGGAATGTAAATTTTGAAATACTGAAGATGATTCGATGCAGATAACAAAATAAATATCGTAATCAGATGGTGTAAGCACAGCACACCATAGTTTCACAACCCGCCACTCCAATCACCATGTATCGAGAATAAGATCATGGACAGGCAAAATCTAAATAGAGGACTTCATACTTGTATGCATACCGCTGAGGATATTTTCAAAGACGGTTTAGCAACATGTCACGGTTAGATGGTGTATTTCACACCACATTGATGTCAACTGTCCCGAATTAAAGGTCACAACAGCGAAAAATATCGAATCAGTGACTTATATCCTTCCCTGAAGTATAAAATGTAAACCACTAAACATTTTATAAAAAAAATAATAATAATAATAATTTGTGTATCAAGAGTACACGCAGTCACATCTCAGTGTGCCATACACCCTGTCTCAAGCTTTCATTCATCTAGATCAGCTTCACAATAAAGGGAAATAACTCTATAACTTCCAGCCTTGTAAGGTAGGTAATTAAAATTGAACCATCTATATACAAATTATACGAGAAATGGGACTCTGTAATATTCACTTGTTCTGGCTTTTTCATTTAGAAACAAATATTTTTTTACAAAACATTAACCAAATACTTATGTCTACAAGATTTTCATATTGTCAGTAATGGTCAGTCGGTATTGACAACTATTTGTCCCTTCGGTACAGCATGTTGCTCTATGTGCCAAGATTAAAAGACAAAAACATATTTTCAGCACTTCTGTTTGCATGCCGTTGTCTTATCATCATAAGAAACCTATCAAGACGCGTACTTTGCATGGGTAGGGGTATTTTTGTTACTTGTGGAGTCTCTGCTTTTAACTTTCTTTCCACACAGAATCACACAGACACACATACGCACAGAAGTACGCACATACACACCCTCACACGGATTTACAAGACTGTCAATATTTACATCACCAAATCAGCTCTCAAAAATTGTCTAAAGACCTTACCATACCCCACAATTGTTGCTGATGTTTGCGTCTTAAAATGTTTTTCACCTGAAACTACTGCTCTTCTCGCATATTTGTTTGACAGCAAATTTTGTAATGGTAAGATCAATAAGCGGTCTTTGCTTTTGCATTTTTGATTGAAATTAATAACATTCGTTTTCCTCGTGTTTCACCCATATGATTTTTCGTTTGGTTATGTTTTGTTACCTTAACATCAAAGTAAGTCGTTGAATATTTTACTTTATATATATATATATATATATATATATATATATATATATATATATATATATATATATATATATATATATATATATATATATATATATATATATATATACACACACACACACACACACAGGTTTTGTGTTGATAGTGATTTCCCTATCGACTATTACGTGATAAATGGCGAATGGCAATTTATTTCCTATTGGTTGAAGGGTGATAACCGCACAACAATTGTAATGAGCAATACACCGGTTGTTTCCCTTGCATATATAATGTTTCAGAAACCACATTCTACTAGGCAGCTGCCTTTGTCTCTAATAATTTTCTGTTTTTATGTAAACGTTAAAAAAAATGTACAATATTTATCTAGTTTCGTAAGCTGTAATCCTAGTTTAACGAAAACTGTTGCAAGTCTGAAGAATGAATTGAGAATACGTGTGAAATATTGCATAAAACAGAGTTTGAACTGTTTCCGGTTTATGAAATCAGTCTAAAGTAATCATTTTCTCTGGAATGTTACGCTGATATTCAGATAACAATTTGAAGGCCCATGCTAAGAATGCTATAAGAGGAAATTCTACAGATTGCTATATAAACCGTGTTTCACCGATACGATACATTGTTCAAATACTCAGAATATGCAGTTTAGCAAGATCAATAGGTTATTCCATCAATTGAATTTCTTTTGTGGGTGTTAACATACGCCAAAAAGGTGAAATCGAAAATCAGATTGTGTGACCATATCTGCAGTAGCATCCCAGAAACTAGGCTACATGTATTTTCCGATAGAGTATCTGGTGAATGCTGTTATGAAGGCTAGACATATCGAGGTGCAAAATTGAAAACTAGTGTGTTTTTTGGGGAGGAGGAGGTTGTTATTGTTTGTTTTCTTTATTTGTTTTCTTTCATAAGTATCTACTTTGCTTTTAGGTGCTAACATTAACAATTAAATTTGCTTGTGAGTAACAGGGCTAATTAGCAGTTACCTAAAAATCACTAAAAGATAACAAGAATGCTAAAACACAAAGCAGCCTATGACTAACGAAGAGTCAAATGGGTGTGACAGTTAAGGCTTTCAACGATAAACAAAGGTAAGCTATCCTTCCGTGTTTGCTCTTCGTCTTTGATGTTGACATTGTTGTCATGAACATGCAGACCAATCTTAATTCAAACATAGGTGGTACACCATCATCTTCGAAAAACACCTGAACGCAATTTGTACGGTTAGGGCAAATGAGTAAACTTAATTTTATGGAAAGACCTTTTTTAACGAATCTATCTTACCTTGCTTGTTGTGACATCCCATATACGAAATTAATCAGCGGAATTTCATTTACATTTTCGCTCTCGAGTGTTGGCAGTTACTAAAGTACAACATAATGAAGTGTGACTTTATTGATTTTATCCTTCTTTTTTGTATCAAAATGGAAAACTATCTTCAAAGATTTGTGATTGTTTATACTAATAGGATTCAATTTCAATTTCTTACCCTTTCGTATCTTTCTTTCCAACCTGTTTTGTACCCTTCCTTTCATTCTTTCATTCATTCTACCAAACAGTCATGACATTAATTGGAATTGAATTTGTAGACTTTAAAATAAAATCATATAGACATTTTCAACTTTTATTGAAGAATCAAGAAGGCAATCCATAATTGTCAACGTTCCATTGCCCATGAACTTACTTTTTCGTGCATTTATATAGAATAATTTAATTTTAGACGTTACTTATGTCCTAGACATATATGGACTGAACCAAAGAATCGTCGGATTTGTATCCACGTGTAAATGCAATCACAGGAGGGTACAATCTGTTTTCCATGTTCTAACTTTGAGGAATTTCAGGAAGTAAAAACTGAGATACTGTGGAAAAATTAATGTGTAGACTTGACTGAAGTGTCTTCAAGTTTTGCATCACTAATTAATTTGAAATGCTACCTTAACATAAGCTGCAACGCATAATAGAGCTTCATTACACTTATTTTTTACTTATGCTGACAAATAACAGAGGGATCAACAATGTTAAGCCTACTCATTTTCATATTAGCTCCTTTAAAACAAATATATTTGATGCTGAGAAAAGTTACATGCATACTTTAACAGCAGTTCTGAAGCAATACTGTCGAAGCTTATCACACTTTGGCAAAAAAGTTTTAGCAAGATGCTTTTTAGACGTTATATAGATAAAACATCCTGGTGTTTAGACAGAACTAGGAGAAACAATCGCTACAAAGGTAAATGCCTAACAACCGTTAGTTGTCACGTAAAAAAATTGCATATCTGCCCATTAAGATCACCTAGAAACTGTATTTCATTGACAGTTGTCGAATGGTGAATAGAACACAAAGTATTTTGAAACTTGATGTAGTCATCACTCTAATGAGTTCATAAATCTTGTCATACATCTTCAAACACAGACGTATTCTACCAGACAGGACATTCAGATTCTAAACGTAAAGAGAGTTTAGAATAGCCTTTATCCCTTAATATCAAGGAATTGTCGTAGATAAAAAGTTCTACGATTACATACACAAAGGCCCTGATCAATGAATATTAACCAAATGTCATTAGTGATAAAAATGAGCATGGTCGTCTGTACACTGTTGGTACATTCTGTGATGTTTGTTCAATGATGACTTGACTATGATCAGCTTTCGACAATGACGGCAATCAAGGTCAACATAATACCCAACATCATGACAGCGTGAACAAAAGTCACACAAGACTGGAAACTTCCGGTCTGGAAAGAAAGTGGAAATATTTCAGTATTTGCAAAATTAAAGTATATGCCTGCAGCTAAAGGGTACTTCAAAGCAGTCGTAGAGGCGTCCTTATTGACTTTAATTAAATTATTAAATATTGTTCTATAATTTAATGCTAATATAGTATAAAGAACGTTTAGTCATTCGTGATTGTTGAGTGATGTGTTGTGCAGATTTTCACACGAAAAATATCCACAGCTGTGGACTGTTACAATCAGGTACCAAATTGGATCGAAAGAAAGTGGACGTAAAATCTGATCATAATCAGTGCCTGATAGAACGATCTTTTATCCAGTATTTCATAGTGCACGTCAATAAACCGGTTTGTACTGGATTTTGGCTCTTGTTTAACCGCGTCCAAAATAAATATCCACTTTGGCATTAATATTCTCTTACGCATTTTTTCTGGGCGTTCATGCAAGGATAATGCTAGAATATTGATTGACGGTAAAAGGTAAAGAAAGGTAAACAATTGCGATATAAAGACACGAGTCATAACAATATCGAACAATGACCTCCAACACAGAAATAATCGGTTCCGAGCGAAAACGTGACCTATTTGACTTGCACTTTTCTTAATAGAATGCAGTGGGCTGGGCTAATGTTTTCCAAAGAAAATAACATGTACGAAAAGATATAGTATTCACAAATTGTTGACGACTCTGTGTCCAGTCACTACAGCAGTGAAAGTGAAATCTCTTTAAAAAAACAAAACAATAATTATAAACAATTAAAACATGGAACATAATGTCAGTTGGAGGTTTCAGATTAAGAGAACAGAAGTGCTGGAATCTGAAGTCTATGTTTTTCACAGTTACTGCCAGTCAATAGTTGTAATCTCCCTTTGCAAACAGGGACTTTACAATTCAAGATCGTGACATAAGTAATCCTTGTGCGGAAAGGAGAACCAAGAAACCATTTTTGAATTACATTGGATGGTTTGCTCCTACCGCTGAGAAAGAAATAAGGAGGTACTAATATTATAATGTAATTTACCAATTTAAGCTGATATTCACTGCCTAATCCGCACTCAGTTACAATGATGAAGTCAGCTGACAATATTGCATTTGAAACAGGAACGCTCATTTCATTTTCAGTCAGACGGAAGGGTAGAGGGCGATGATTCTTTTGTCCCAATATATTTTTTTTTATTTATTTCCGTATTTTTAAGAAAATTGTATTTCTTCAAATAATCTAATGGATATAATGTTCTACTTCTCCATTCTCAGTAAATCAGATCAAAATATTATTTCTACTTATATGATGGTCGAAAGTATTTTCTCCAAATATTCCCAGTCAACCATGCTAAAAAAGAAAATAACAGTTCCCGAAGAATACAAATCATGTTCTGAAAATTGTTCAAAAAGTGTGTTTTCGGTGTAAAGCATAGTTGACTGCCTCTGTGATTTAAAAAAAAAATATTGCATTTTCTTTCACAATTACAAACAACAAATATACAGGTATATTCGTTGACCAAATGTTTTAAAGTCTGAAAACTATAAAATTATAAATTGTATAAAGTGTCTTTAATATTCATTCTGTAAGTCGAGACTGGTTCAGCAATTTTACTTTTTATGGTACTGAAGACACTATTACTTTTGTGCAAACTAAAGCAAAATATTTGTCTTCTTTAAATTTGTTTCAGATTTTGTGTCTGTGCAAAAAAGTTCGTTGTTCTCTCTCCTTCATTCGCAATATATAAATAAATAATTTTGTGGATATTATTAACAATAAAGATGTGTATAGTGCTATTTCACTGAAACCATAGAGAACTGCTGACCACTTGAACCTAGCTACAGTAGCTAATGAAATCCTTGTTGAGCAAGTCAAATTTGTACAATAGGTGGTGTTGTATTCTTTATGGTTCGGTTATAATACGTCCGTTTAATAAAGATGAAATATCACTGTGAATATTGAAAAGGATAATAAAATCATATTTTCTTACATCATTGGGGCTCGGCTTGTCCTTCGCCAGGAGATACGTCTGGGATGAAACAAGGTTCCCTAATTCAGCTGTAATGAAGACAATAATTTGATCACATATACGCTCTTGTAAAAAAGAGCATGTCAAATTACTGCGTAAATAGAAGAGGTAAGTTTCAGCATATGTGGGTTATATAACTTGAAACTTTAATATGAATATAAGTTATGCTTTAATCTAACTCAGTTAAAACTCGATAAGTGTACATAATCTTATCACGACAGTTTATCACAATCAAAATAACCTGTACTATTTAAGACGAACGTCGCATTATTTTCAATGAAAATAGCATTCCATAAGAAACTTGTTTAATTCTGTCCTTTAATTCACCTATTCAGATATTGCAGATACGTTGGTTTCAAATTAGGAATAGATGTGGCAGAATATTTGTAATAATATCAAGATAATTGGCTGATATTTTCTGCATTTTACCTGGGCATTATGTTTCTCATTTGGTGGTATAGGTTTAATTGAACATTGAACATATAAGCACGCAGTTAGTGCGTCTTTGCACCGATGTTAACTTAGAATCATAGACTTAGATGGAAAGAACATGATCATTATAGTTTCGATTAGTATAAGTCTAAGAATGGTTGCCATTTTTGGACATTAAGAAACAATGAGTAAGTCTTGTGCTTTGTTAATCAAGCATTATCTTTTGTCAGCAAAGAACAGATGGTTTATATTATTGCTTTTTACACAGTAATTAGAAAGTTAATTCACCAATACAGCGAAACAGATACATTCGTGTTCATGATATGTATTTGTCCAGAGGCAAAATTTCAGGACACACAACGTGTAAATAACCGATAAAAGCTTAAGGAGTATCGATACACAATACTTCTTGAGACAGATTGTAAGAGATGCATAGAAATTTCTTCTGTGGATGTTTACTTACACGGAAAAATAGTGTAAGGGTGCTGGACGTCAAGTGTATACAGTGACAGGTTTTCGACTGAATGTTTGCGAAGTTTTAAAAGTCGAGTCTTCAGCACAAGCCACATTCCTAATAAACGAGGTAAATGTATGATAGCTATCAACATATAAGTCCTCATTGTTTTGAAAAAGAATGATAGTTACCCACAAATAGGTCCTCCCTTTTGAAAGCCCTTAATAACAATTAAGTCCTCTCTTTTGAAAAAATAAATTCCTACAGCAAAAGATACTATTTACTTAAATGTGTCGAACATGAAGTGAAATGGAAATGCACGTAGTTTGGAATGTACTAAAAATGAAAAGTATTTTTAGTAAAGCCGATTTGAGGAAACTATGCAAGCATCTGATATTGTCAGATGTAACTCACGTCACATCACGATTTAAGGCGACTCGTATTAAAATCAGTGCTTCAATTCTTTTAATTTTATAATTTTAAAATGTACCCAATGACCAACTGAATTCAATATTCCATATGTTTTGGGAGGGTTATGATTAATTTCATATCATCAATTTTAAAATATACCACCATTTGAGCAAATGTATCGAGTGTTATCGAAATTTATGGGCATGTTAATATTATAAACTATGTATAACCAGAATTTATATATATATATATATATATATATATATATATATATATATATATATATATATATATATATATATATATATATATATATATATATATATATACCTTATTTATAAAATAGCGAAACCTTCTGTGACAATGTTGAAAATGAAAAAGAAGGCCGGATGGTCAACACTTTCGGGGGGATTTTTTTCACTGTTGAAATATTCATGCCAGTAAGCCATTAAGATTATTTTTTTCAAATGTTCATTCATGTATTTCCCTGATATATCACCGTTGCAATATTCGTCTTCTTTATTGCCTAAGAATGAGCTGTATTTATCATGCAAAACGCGTACCCGACTGATCTAAATGTTTCATCGCATGATCTGCCGACAGATTAGGAGTATGCTACACCAGATTAGGATATATGCTGTCCACTCCAAATCATTAGTAGAAAGAATAGCGAGAATGAGTTTCCACTATCAGCCAATCAGAAATGAAAGAGCAAAAAATGTCATCACTTATGACTGGTTATACCAAATTTCAAGATCAAAGTGAAGGCTAAGGTTTGTATTCTTTTCATGCCAGTAATTGGAGCCAAGTAACTTTCTGAGCCTAATACTTGTACTAATGCTTCTCTGTTGATCTTAACTTTTCTCCTTACGAAATTGGAAATACAATATTTTCTAATTCATCTAATCATTTGCATCTCTACGTACATGCAAAATTTCAGTGATTTATGATGTCTCTGATTTTGTTCTAACTTTGGCACTTTAGTACAAGTTCAATAGTTGTGCTCAGATAATTCACTGAGTACATGATCTCGTAATCAAGTTGAGAAATGTGTTAACTCTGGAGATTCTTAATCATTTATAATTGTTTGTAATAACCACCTTCTTACAGTCAATTTCTATGATAGAATACACTGTAAATGTTTGCATTGCAGCACATGTATTCATAATCTTATTCATGACGAATTCAATGGTAGCGAACATAATGCAAGTTAACTTTTTCCAATTATTGATTAATTTATACAGGTAAATTCCTATATATCTCTTCTGATTTGTCCTCTGATTTCAATAACACATCCATTATAAATGGTCCTGCATTTTATTCATTGAAATTTTTTTAGCGCGAAGAAGAGACAATTCTTATTCCAATTTATTTAAAAATGCGCGTACAATAACTTCGACATTACTTCCAGAGTTATAAATTTTAACATTTTTAAACCAGTTTTTTACCTAATGGAAAAGGCTCTCTTTTTGGTATACGAGAAATGTGAATACAAACGTTAGGCAATGTACAATATGTGACGCTTAAATATAGTATCACAATCCTATGTCAAGGGAATTTGGATTTCTTCAGGCTCGGGCTATCCAATTTTACCTTATGCATCAGTCGATTGAAATAACAGGCTGAAATTGTTTGGATTACAGCTGTTTGCACAGTAAGCCTGTCGAAATGAGTAGTTGTTACTCTATTTACCTCCGATCGGTTTCAGCTTTTTCACAAACGAGACCTCAAGCAAATTGTAGGCTGAAAGTTACGACGATTAGTCTCTTTTTCTCAAAATGGAGTTCTCGACTCAAGCATGTTTCCGCGCGTAACTGTATAAAGAACATTGTTTTGCGAAAACAGTCTGAGCGCATCGCAAACGCTGAAGTAGCTATCTATCCTAGCTAATTTTCTTGTATAATTGGCTCATATTTCTTCACATTCAGAATGATTGTCGGAACTCTCCACAGAGGAGCTAGAAGTATTTCGCATGAAGGCATGTATGATAATGAGATGATGACACAGGTAGATAAGTTTGCAATTCTCAGTGGTTTTATGCATGTGTGCATCAAAAAAGTTAAGAAATTACCTGTATTTTTTCTACTACGTCGATATATTTCCAGTATTAGTTGTACTAAGGCAAATGCACCAACGTACCCCACCATCATATAATTTGCAGTGTAATTAACACCAGCCATTTCAAGATTGAGACCAAAGAATATTGTTATAGCTGAAAAACAATGGAACAAATGATCAAATTTAATCTAAGCCAGGAAAATAAAATCGGACGTGGCGAGAAATGTATATACAAAACAAATTAAACAAAATTGTTTATACATTGTACAAACGGTTTTACGAAATGTCTTCTATGAAGGGGATGGCCCATCAAATCAGTATATATACGATATGTGAAACCCTGCCATATTGCAGTGTATACCACTGTGCATATTGTAATGAATGTAACTTTCTTAAAATAAAAACCACATTGTAAAATTAAACCTTCTGATAAGAACCATATCTTGCCATAAGAATATTGTTATATGGGCCGGTCTATATCCATACCATTCTAATAGCAGCCTATCAATGTCATAAGATGGAACTGGCAGTGTATTATCAAGTTCATAAAATATCTTCAATTTATGACCACCACATCACAACCCGCCCTACCGCCATTGTATACTTAAGATATGCAATGCATGCTATTTTGACCCTCACCTGCCAGAATATGTGCCGATATTCCCACGAACCAGTGGGCCCAGTTGAACATAGGTCTGTATTTCTCTCCCGGGTGAGGACGGAAAAACGCCATAATGGGCTATTAAAATATAAGAAAACAATAGATTAGTGTC
>JAEAOA010001549.1:2947500-3085000 GCA_016746295.1 Potamilus streckersoni | reverse complement strand
TGTTTGCTAGGCATTGTTTTAATTATGTTTTATCTTGTCAATATAAGTAAATTATTGCAAAATATCTAGACAAAATATGGCTTTCAAAATGTATAATAGACTTTCAACCATTTTAAAGTTGTCCGAAAATCCAATCGCCATCCACCTCTCGTTGGATCCAACAGATATCGAGGACGTAATTACAAAACGGACGGAGTCTCCGGCATCCTGCCACGTGATCAGATGGCTACATACTGAAGTACGACAGTCTGGAAAACAACCCTTGGTCACACCACAATCAGGATCCCACGTGACATTGCTAGGCGGACCCTAAAAATATTCGACAGTAACTTTAGATTAAATCCACATATTCATTCAATTATTCTTAACATTTCATTCACTTAAACTTATCTGACCACGCATATTGGTTCCTTTCACGATGAACAAAGCCAACGAATGACAATTAGAAACACAAAATTGTAAATATAATATTTTTTTATCAATTTATATACTGAATAGTCTCTCGCGCTCGCTGCAGCGAGATTTGTCATGTGTGTGTGTATATATATATATATATATGTATGTATGTATGTATGTATGTATGTATGTATGTATGTATGTATGTATGTATGTATGTATGTATGTATGTATGTATGTATGTATGCATGCATGCATGCATGCATGCATGCATGCATGCATGCATGCATGCATGCATAGATAGATAGATAGATAGATAGATAGATAGATAGATAGATAGATAGATAGATAGATAGATAGATAGATAGATAGATAGATAGATAGATAGATAGATAGATAGATATTAACAACTCTGGTGTACTACAATGGAACACCAACTGCATTACTGCACATTTTTACGTTTTATGTAAGAAAATGTCAGATAATAGTATCAGCTCAAAGAATTTAAATCTTACACATATTGACATCTTAAAAGATGCATCTTGCATATATTGTGGGTTTTAAAAATTATTCTTATGTTTATATATATATATATATATATATATATATATATATATATATATATATATATATATATATGTATGTATGTATGTATGTATGTATGTATGTATGTATGTATGTATGTATGTATGTATGTATGTATGTATGTATGTATGTATGTATGTATGTATGTATGTATGCATGCATGCATGCATGCATGCATGCATGCATGCATGCATGCATGCATGCATGCATGTATGTATGTATGTATGTATGTATGTATGTATGTATGTATGTATGTGTATGTGTGTTTAGTGTTTCTACCTTTCAAAATAGCATTGTAATTCAAGTGAAAATGCAAACCTCTGTTGTTGTTGGCGTGGAGAGATTGTGACTAGTTGTTGTCGTTGAGTCGTGGTGACTGATTGAATCAACTATATCGACTGTCTTAAAATCGACAATTTGGTAACTTATCTCTTTTAACTTGTGTTTCTTTTTAAGTCCTGCAAGAAAAAGAGGCCAACCAATGGTGCTACCAATAGCATATGAAATTAATACGTAATTGTCATAACATAAAGAATTCAATCAATTTTAGGTTGAAATTGACGTAAGACGTAGTTTGCTAACAAGCCCTTTTTTAAAAAGCTACTTATTACAAATAAAGCATTATGGAACAAAGTAAGTTAAATATATGGACAATCCTTATATTTTATACCGTATTAAAGACAATAATGTGTCTAGATCGTGACATGTCTCGTGATTTGATCATGAGAAGTAGGTATATACATTATCAAATTAATTTTCATATCATTCCTATTAGCCAGTTAGTTCCTTTATACATATTGAAACCCATAGTACTGATATTTTATTTAGTACATGTACTTGTGGAGTCAATGGCATTACAATACTCCTCCAAGACTTTACAACATCAATATATGCTACTCCAGGAAAAAGATTTGTTCCTTGATAAAATTCGCAGTAAAGATGAAACTAATTACTGGTCACCTGTACAAATCTTGAAACGAAATGTTCTTTTTTTCTTCTTTAAACTTACCGTGCACCACTCTTCCTGTTGCAAAGAGCAATGTCCAGTTGGAATTAAGGTCGTAATATTGTGCTTGATTTGAGATATATTTGATTCTCTGAAATTTACAGTAAAACACGCTGTCTGTATCGTGACTTGTTAGTAATGTCATGCCCAAAGTTTCCTGAAAAAGAAGTGAAACAAATAAAAACGAGAATTGTCTGTTGAATTTTTTTAAAACAGAGACTGATTTTGAATGCCAGAGCAAAGTTCTTGAATCTTTATTGTTATCGAAAGATTGAATTACAAATTTGGATGTGACGCTACATTTTATTCTTTAAAGCTGTAATTGCTTTCCATATTGTACCAATATAAAAAGCGTATAATTCAGTAAAACTTTTACACCAAAATAAATAAATAAATAACCCATATCATTGAATATGCTAAACTTGCTGATTGTTTTTACTAAATATAATCATATAAAGCAATAAATCCCGATTGTAAATATCTTGTATTCATAAGCTTTTTTCTTACTTGTACTCCACCACAACAAATGAAACATAATCGTAAATGTAATTGCGTGTTCTTTAATCTATTATATACAAATAGCGCGCTCCATTATAAAACGTTTATTATCACGATTTAATTTGCACAAAAACAGTACATAATATATAAAAACTGTACATAGATCCACATAGTACCAATCATCATGTTTGAGAGCAAAACTATTATTTTCTTCATAAAAATTTAACAATTAGATTGAAGAAATAGAGGCGCATAACTTATTACATTTTTAAGGAGTACGTTGGTATAGTCTTCGGTATTGAATGAAGACCTGGCCATAAATGTTCTGTTGATCGTCACACATTCTGCCACACTGGTGTCGGGCTGCATTCAAAATAAAGACAAAATTAGCGGGCGAACTGCAGAGAGCAAACTGAGTTTTCTTTAAGAAAAAAAAACATTAACAGTTTCTTAGATGAATCATCTTTTATGCAGTATGAATTGCTTTATTTATTATCATAAATTTGAAATGGACATCATGTTTACGTAACTTATATGTACACATATTTTAATAAAATGAATATAGTCCAGACGACCTTTTTATAATTAACTATTGAAACGTCATTCGTGAAAAATGAGTAAATCAAAAACAATGTATAATTTGATTATTATTCCTAAACACAATCTTTGACGGAATTTGAAATACTCTTTACTTAAAGATAGGGATATTGGAGGAGGGGTTAAGCGAGTTTAATGAAAGATAAAATTTCAGTGACACATAAAAGTCTGCAGCTGTTCCTATGTAAAATATTATTACATATTTTTAACATACAGTGCTTGAAGCTATTCATTTTCTGGTGAAAGCATTATGTACGTTTTTTACAACAAAAGTCAACTCAACATTTTCTCTTTCGTAAGCTATATTATATTTTTGCCTTCATCTCGATCTCTAAAATATCCCCTAAAGTGCCGCAGTGCCGTTGAATTTAAATCACATCAACAAATTATATATATATATATATATATATATATATATATATATATATATATATATATATATATATATATATATATATATATATATATATATATATATAACGAGAAACAGATGTGCACATCGCATATCCTACGTTTCTGAAAGAAATTATTTTCAATTATTCCGCTTTTAAATTGCCTATATTAATTTTCATGAATACTGAACAAAGATCTTATGATAAAAAGGATTAGAATATTTTACCATTTGCTGATCATAGGAGAAACCGATGGCCATATACTTGTCCTCTGTCCCAACGGAAATGGAAGAACTAAGTTCAAATTCTACTGTGTCATTCTTGTCGGTCCAGGTAACCAAATATGTACAGATGTCGTTTCGGCAATCTGGGGAGCAACCTTTTGTCCGACCACACTCAGGATCAAATGGTATATTCGGCTGAGAGAATAAACCGTTACATTAACATTATGTGTACCATTTTATGTGGAGGATTTGTGTAGCCATTATAAGCCGACATCCCCATGACATTTCATGTCAATATCATCAAAAAGCTGTATATTTAAATTATTAACTTTCGATACATTTAGATAATCGGCTAATTCACGAACACGAATATTTATTATTGTCTTATCATATAACGAAGTACTCCAAATGCTTTTTTAAAATTAATTACAATAAAGTTATTTGTATGTGAAATAAATTCGATCAATAATATACAGCCACTTTTTTATGAGTGTCCATCCAAGTTTAAACGTAAAACAGAATTAAGTACATCTGAACATCAACATAAGAACAAAGTATGAAATCGACGAAAATTTAAAAGGCATCAAGCTTCAGTAAATATTCCACACTTTTATTATCGCTCCTTTCCCCCACCCCCTGGATGCACATTTGAATAATGTGTCAGATGATCCATTAATTAGATATTAACGGCACATTTCAACACATTATTTCACACGCCGAGGTAACCAACCCAGACTGACCGAGGTGGGTACTGAATCCACAACACATGGATTATGAGTCTGATGCATTAACCACTAAGCTACCGCAATTAATTGAACAATTAATCGGTACTGAAATGTGTTCGTGACGCTTTCAAGTATTGGTAGATTCTGAAATCCTTTGATGATGTTTACTGTGAGAGTTATAAACCAGATGTTCAATGCATTTGCCATGAATAACAGGAATATTATTTCGTATTAGCCACAAGTGGTAACAACATTGGAGGCATATATTGAAGCCACTCATTGATAACCGGAAACTAAGTGGTGCAAAAGTGACCTAGTTACCAAGCCCATGAGTTTAGAGCCAGACTGCACGCCTCTAGAAAATTCTTCATTAGTTCTATACATGTTTTTGTATCGCCAATGCATATCAAAATCTAGGCTTTCTTATTTTAGAGCTACATAATGAAATAAGAACCACCATTCATTTTGTGTATATGTATCTTATAGAACAATCTTACCGGTGTTTGTGTAGGCAATATGTCACATGGTTCTGGTGCAGTATACAATTCTGTGTAACTAAGATTTGTGCAGTCTTTCACGATCTGTGTTGTCGCATTCACCCAATAAATACTGACGACGCCTGGTGTGTAAACTTCGACGATAGTAACCCTATTATTGAAATATATTCAAGGTAAATATTAGATTCAATATTTATGTGGCGAATTATCCTATTTTAAGACGTTTTCGTACGTATTAAGCACATTTGTTTTAGTTTCTACCTCATTCTACCTCATTGTATATCTGATTATTCTAGATAGTCCGATACAATAAAACTTAAGTGAACAATGATTGGAATAAAATATGGATTTTCATCTATTTCATTCAATGAATTTATAATGTATACGGAAGATTCAAATATCATTGGAGTATCCACTTAACTGTACCATCTATGGAAAAATGGTCAATAATGTTTCTACACAATCTCGTTGTTTGAATCTTTAAAAGTATGATGACCTTATGTCTAAACGACACAAAAAAAACAACTGTGAAAGCATGTTTTAAATAATTCATTTCTTTATGCCATAATTGTTTCAATATTATATATATATATATATATATATATATATATATATATATATATATATATATGTGTGTGTGTGTGTGTGTGTGTGTGTTCTAAGCTTATATATAGAACCAAGAATTAAGAAATAGAACACAATTGTAAAACGAATGCAGAATATAACTAGCAAAAGCTATTGTAGATTGTCTATCAAATTACAGAATACCAACCGAAACAATAAATCTCCTTTTGTCTTCCCCGTTGGTGCCAGCCATGTAAAATTTACCATTGTTTTTGTGTGATTGTTTGTATGAGTGAGACTTTGCTTGGCATTCTGAAACGAGTAATTGGTGCCAGAACATTATGTATTAAGTCCATTTCAACTTACAAAAATTACTGCATGTATAATAGATTTACTGCATGAGTTGGACACTTTTTCATAATCAAACTCTTGAAAATTACGTAATTAAGAACAAATATTAGCACAAGGAAATGCAGTAAAAAAAGAATTAGAACGTAATCAATATATATAAGTCTCGAATAACTCATGGGAAATTAATGATAAATTCACAGTACTAAGCATTCTTTGTGAATGTTTAACGTCACATATAAATGTTCACTAATGCAACACTCGTACGGTTCTAGGTATAACTAAGAACTTAACTTTATATATTTTTATATCATTATTTAAGCTATTATTCATGATTATGAATAGACTTTGAATAGTATAATTTGCATGATAATATCTTATGAATTTCATCATGTTCAGTACCTCAGCCTTTGGAACAGTACTTATTGATCATGAACTGAAAAAAAACGTCTTAAAATACATTGTTTGAAATATTCAATATAGCCTGCAATGGGGTGCCATGTCACAAACATGATTAGAACTTTCCTACAAGATCATCAAATATTAACGTCATGAAGTCAACACCGGCATCATAAATATATAAAAACAAGCATTTTAAATAAAAATAAAAGTACGTTCAATACGCATTTCCTCCCCTCCACCATCCCATCCCTGGAGCTTTATTCAGGATATATAAATTTTCATCTCATCTATATATCATCGTGAAACATCAAACCAGACTTTTACAGTACTCTTGATTGTACTCTGTCCAATGTGAAAACAGAGTTTCAGCTTTAAGGCAGAGTCCAAAATTATCTATCAAAATATTACTGTGTGCCCTTTTCTCAGAATATTCCCTCCTCTACCCTACCTTCAAGTTACTCTTAGGATCTGAAATCTTTTTTGTCCTCTATTCATTCTTCCAAAACATAAAAATCAAATGTCATTATTCTCCTTCGATTGATGTAATGACAAACAGACACATGGATATATGAACGAACAATGCTAGTAATACATTATCCACAAAACTGTTGAAATCATCACCATCATCGTCATCATCATCAAATTTTATATTTGAAACTAAATATCTTAGGGAACGACACTCACGTCACCACACACTGTCTTTGATTTGTTCGCAGATGGTCTGAACTCTCCTGTTAATGCTCCGTTGCCATTGTCTGCCCTTGCTTGTATCAGAAACCCCTTTATTGTGTGACCCGCATCGGGGTTTATGGAACCTATTCAAATTCACGGACTATTGTTTATTAAACTAACCAATAATACATAATACATTTATATTCAACATATAATGTATGTAAAGCAAAACAAAGGACGTTAAACCATTGTTTAAAGCAAGCAAATTCAATACATTTGCATCATTTATTTTAGTTTAAATTCCTTTATTTATGTACCAAATATTTTGACCCATTCTAGCTATTGACCGCTTTCCAACAACGGCATATGATTCCTACACAGTATATAGATAAGATATCATTTATCAAAAGTTAAATTGGACTGAAAAAAAATAGGTGACAATATATTGTAATGAACTGTATATCTATATAAAACAAAGTTAACTATATAGTTTCTTTTTATATCATAAATACCAGTAGCTCACATGAATACGGATTTCATATGTGCTGTTAAAAACATCTTTCTTATTAGACCGCTTGGTTTAAATGCTCTAAGGAATCTTACTGGATATATTGAAAACAAACAGTCTAAACCAAGAAGACTAGAAAAATAAAGCTTTGCACTAGTAGAAATATCCTTTGCAGCCGACACATCTTCTTTTCAAACTTTACTAAATATTCTTAGTGTCCTTTAATTACTACTATAAGAATAAAATATCCGAAATATAATCATATACCCGGGATATGATTTGCGTTACATATATGGACACCAAGTAATAGATGTCGCTATAGTTTATAGATTTCTAATTAACTTCAAATATTTCTCAGTATCCTCAACAAGTCTATATAGGCTGGTTGAAACAATGCATCTATAGGTTTAATTCGTGTAGAAACAGCCATGTAGGGTTTTACAAACACATTTTCTATGTTATATTTGTTTGCTTTGTCTACGTTTTGTATATGCCTTTGAAAAAGACCTATTAAGAGTCGTAAGCGCCCAGGCTAGTTAGATACTAGTTTTGCACTGTTCGTAGTCAGATTATTGCACCTATCTCATTCAATCCCTGACACACGTGATCCCTTGCTGGATCGATTGCGCTTGAAAGGGCTGTTTTTGCCATATGATTTGTATTCTTTATATATATATATATATATATATATATATATATATATATATATATATATATATATATATATATATATATATGTCTTAAGTCCAGATAGAAACTTTACATGACCATCAAAACTAAGGTCATATATATATATATATATATATATATATATATATATATATATATATATATATATATATATATATATATATATATATTGCACCTTCCCCGTGATTTAATGTTGAAAGCATAGAACCTTAATTACGGTGTTGATCTTGATAATTAAAGACCTTAATTCGTTAGTTCCGTTCCCAATCTTCTTCTCCCTTGCACATTACTAAAGTTACAATCACCGTGTTGATCACTTGCTTTTCAAATTCAATTACTTACGGATTTTGTTTTCTGCCATGCAAATTGCCCAGAACTTTAGAAAAAAAATCGACTTACATTTGATGACGATGATCAAACAACGATACCCTGTTCTTCGGATACTTAATACAACATAACAAAAGAGCTGCACTTAATCACAGCATCTGTTCAGTTCTTGACCAGTGACAAATTATGATTAGCTTTCGGGATAGATCGAAATGTTTAAGTTTAGGTGAATGGAAGAACACTGAGTCCACGGCAATACCACTAATAAGACAGAAAAGGTAATCTAAAATCGATGAGCGTTGAATGTAGTGTACTGTGCCTTGAAATCTCTACTACGCCAAATCGTTCAACTGCGATTTAAACCGTAATCCAGAATAGAATATACAGATATACAATACCTGTAATAATGCTGCCTGGTTTGTAGTAAGTGCTGGACAAAGTCATATGAAATGGAAGATGCCCTGTAGCCATTGTGGGCTCGTGTGCTGGTATCATGTCGTCGCATGCAAGGCTGGGAGCCCCGGTTGGGTAGGTACTTACTACCACCAAACAATAATATAACAATGCAATGGTGGAAAAATTTCTAGTCATTGTAGATACCTTCAAAAGAATGAATTCAAAAAGTTAAATAACACAATTATGATAGTTATAAATCTAATTTCAATGTTATATATATATATATATATATATATATATATATATATATATATATATATATATATATATATATATATATATATATATATACGCTAAGGATGAATTGAACTCGTAAGAAGGTAGTATGAAATTAAGTCTATGCTCTAATAACCAAACAAAATATACGAATTTTAGGATCCAATTCTTATCCAAATAGTATAATAATGTTGCTAAGCATACCATTATATTCCAGATTCAGAATATACATCAAGAAGCAAACACTGATTTGATTTATGTCACTCACTTATTGTTTTCGATGTCACCGCAGTCAACGAGAAAAACAGCTCACAAATCTCTCTTTATAGTCCTACGCTGTTTGTCTGTTTCTCGAACCACGTGCAAAACTCATCTGTAGCCGACTGATACGGCTAAACTGTATGATAGAGACTTACATGTATATTTTAATAACCGATTGTTCCGTTTAATAAACTTCAAGTTTGATCATATGAAACGCGTGATTGATAATATGTGATATTTACCATCAGCTATTTAGTCCGGGTACACGTCTTGCTAAATGCGGAACACACCTATACCATTTAGACAGCATGGTGATATTAGGTATTAAATTATATAAATTGAGAACGTTCGATCTTAATATTGGATTCTGTATCATTTGTACTCTTCTAGCCTCTGAAAGTGTGGGTCGGAGGGGGCGGGATCATAATAGGAATGCCGTGAATGAAAAATGTGAACACCAAGTTTAGGAAGATGTATTGAATTGATTTCCTTGTATTCAGACCTTATTTCCAAAAAAGAAATAACTCCAGGATATCGCTTTTTTAGCTTTGTTTTAAGATTGTACAGGTTGTGCTGTTTCTACGGTTATATGTCCTGAAAATCCCGTAAGGCGCATAGTCCCACTGTACTAAAATATGTATTAAATTATGTTATACTTTGCAAGTAACACTTCATCATGTTATGGAATCGGTGTAGGTCGATATTGAATTGTTAATGACATTTAGTTGTAGTTGACAGACACGTGCAGAATGTACACTTAAAAATGGACACAACTGTCTTTAACTTCGCGCTTTGTTTCCTTCATTTTTATAGATATATTCAACGCATAGCTACATGTCATCACTCCTTAGCATTGATTATATAACCAATGTCTATCTTCAGTTCCAAATATTTTCCTACGATCAAGCAGGTTTCTGCAAACAATGGGTTCTTCTTGATAGTCATGTTGATAGAAAGATTCAGCTTCTGCAAGTCATATTTTTACTGTACCTATTATTTGCCAACATGACTGTGTAAATTCGTGGCCTTGAAATCTACGTGCTGAGCATCTGTTATTGTTTCAAGCAAATGCCTAGATTAGAATCCTTGCTAAGTCTATTCGCCAACTTTTATTAAGTGGCCTTCGCAAGGCCATAATTTGCTTATTATATAAGCATTTTTTACGCTCTGACCATGTCGTATCACACCGGCGGGATAGAGAATGTACTGATTCGCCTAACGGTCCATGTTCCGTGTAGTAACGGGCTCCAACGACGGCACCTCAATGGTTAGTGTGCTTGTTCGAATCCTATCATTGTATTACTCATGTTCGGCTATGGTGTGTTCATGGGCAACGCATATTCAACGGTTGTCTTGACACTAAAGATATAACCTTTGCTGTTGTGTCGTAATGTTACAAGCCAGGGATCTTTGCTTGACCGAGCGGTGTCGAAACCCATGCGTGATTCCCGCTTGAAGTCATAAGTTAACTTCAAATTTCCAAAGACTTTAGTTGTAAGTTGAAAAGCCCGACATGTTCATTCTATGTATCAATTTTACTCTAATCAATGCAAAACCATATTACTCACAATTTCCCAAATAACCATCAACCGCACATCCACATAGTTTCTCTACATCAACGTTCCGTTCCGTCAACAGTTCACACTGTAGAAACTCTAAAACTATCCCTAACACGGGAGACTATTTTAACTGCGCCACCTGAGGCCATTCAATCTGCCGTTTCAAGGCACATCACACCAGTAAACCTACATCACATTTGCCACCATGGCGATAAAAACGGTATCAGCCGAGTCCGTTCTCATTTATTCCATTGTGTAATTTACCGGTTTCCTGACGTAAATACTGCCACTTCAGTCACAACACCAATGTACACCACTAGATTTTATCCAGAGACAGTCATGTGCTTCGGGTCTGAATTCGCTACTCAATGACTATGGCATCTTGGAAACGCACCAACACTTTCTCTCCGTGACGTTTGCTCCTAAATATTTGCTAATTATTTCGGGTTAAGGAACATTTCCCATTGCACCGAAATCCAATAATCAAACAAGTAATCACACAAAGCTAAGAATTGCTTAAACGGGGCGCTACAACCAAATGCGCATCTCCTTAATTTTATTACAATAACAATACTACCTAACAGCCAAATTTGACTTGCAGTCTTGTTCTTGGAAGCTGCGGTAGAGCGGTGAATAGCATGCTGGACTCACGACCTAGATGAAAATTTGTCACATATACTGGCTTTTAAGTCAGATTGAAAGAATAAAAGAAACATTAGAACTTTCATAAATATTTTGGTTGAAAGGGTCACGTAATCGCAACAAGAATTCCTTCAAAATAGCTCTACTTTCCTTCAAAGGAAAAAAGGAGAATTTAATATTGTTCCAGTTACTCGTACGAAGCAATGAGAAAAAATATATGTTCAACCGTATTTAATATAAAAAAGACAGGAGAAAAAAGCTGACGTCAGAGACTTTTGTGCAATAGACCTTACGTAAACCAGGAATAAAAAATCGATGTGAATAAAACCGTGCCTAGTCTGGCAATAAAATTAATAACATATATGAAGGTAACGAATGAACTAATGATGTATATAAATATTTCGATCCTAGATTGAAGACTTTTTTTTCTTTACACAATCTCACATGCCTTAATGATTACAACTGGATGTCATACAAGTATAATGCGGTTTACAAGGCCTAGTGTTATCAGCACAACGCACCTGTCCTGATAGCAAAACAGGGCCCCGATAACTTTTATTTATAGATTGAGGTGTTTTGACTGGATAATATTAAAATTTAATATCGCAAGTAGGATGGTCTACAAGCTCCATGAACTATAGGCGAGACCACAATATTCCACCGTAAAACAACATCATTTACGTATTATAAAACAATGAAATAATAAATTGTATTATTTGGGATTCAGCAACTTAACGTAAATGCCAATATGCTTAGATAAAAGTGTGTTCTTATTGTTTTTATCTGCATGACGAGACGTGATTTCATCTACTATTCTGAACAGGATGTGACGTAGGAACAACATTTTTGGGAGCTTCGCGTGCTTAATAAAACCCAGTTAACAAAGTCAAATAAGAGGAAAATTTGCTGAATTATCCCACGCAATGCGCTTACATTGTAAGTCTTCATTTCTAATATCTTATTATCCACTAACTAGGACACTGAATTCACCGATATATAATGTACAGGAATGGAGTCAAACATTGAACTCAAACAAGAATGATTGACAATCATGTTATCTCTTACGGTTTACATATTTAAATTTTAAGAACAGTGGATGCAGTAATATTTCTTAGTTTTAGTTACCATAGTATTTCTTGTCATCAAAATGTAATTCAAAATAATGTAATATTGTATGATCTTGAACTTTTACAGTTCAGTTTACAACCAAGTTTTATTGTTGGCTTGGTTAATATTGCTGTTGTTTGAGCCATATTTTAATATATAAATCAGCATAAGAATATATCCCAGATTTACCCTATGTTTGCGTCAAGGTAAAGCATCTTTATGGCGCAATTTTAAAAAGTTTGGAGCTCTTTTTCATGACGACAGATTCCACATTAGAAACCGTAGACGCTATAAATTACGTTAACGGGAATATAATCCAGTTTTCCTAAAAGTATATACAAAATGCAAAAGTAAGCACCTGATTTTTTTTAAAACAAATTCTTCTTTACCACGGTCCAGCCTAAGAAACTCAAAGAACCTGTGGATGTTGATTATTAACTTAAGTGTCTACCTTCACATATTTATTAAATCTGAGTCACGACTTGCTCTGTCCGGTTTGCAAAATTTGAGATGTCACTCAATCATCCCCCCATTCGAACTATGAACTATATTGATACTATCATTAGTTTGTACTGACTGCTGGCCTAGATAGATAACCATGAATACCATTAGTGTATTTAAGTGGGTGTGATTAGTAGAGTAGATTTTGAAGAAAAAGAAATTAATTGGTTGAAAAATCTGTTCAATCATATTATAGTATTGGCTCAAACACAATTTTGTGGATCGACACAGACCGAAAGTTGTTACCACGGCCTAAGAGCCAATTTCCTCTCTTGCAACCCGAAAGGGCATGTTTCCGCATCTTTTTGACGACTGTATTCGTCGTAATATCTATTTCCACAACCATATCCACTATACCAAGGATCGACAACCTAAGCCTTCCTAAGGCACGTCAAACCGGTTTGTGTGGCACGCAAATGGTAGCCCAAAATCTCGATTTTAAGTGTTATTCTCTTACGGGTGGCACGCGCCCGTTCATTTTGTAGTTAATCCAGAAAAAGTGGCATGCTATGTAAAATAGGTTGCCGGCCCTTGCACTATACCCTCTCCTTTCGCATGGTGTTTATCCCAAATGGGCTCGCTTAAACATTCGTCTGACGGAAATCATCCCAGTAACACCCATTTTAATCACTTAATGATTCAACTTTGACATTTCGACACACCCAAAAACTGGATATTTGTTTTGCTTTGTATTTTCACTTATATATTCGTGTTTCAATACAATTAATTAATAGCGTTGAAACATAATTTTACCATGAAGGGAAAAGAAATTATGAAAGAATGAAATAAGAAAGTAAGAACGGAAAGTTAAGTAAAATAAAAATAAAATATCAAATGAAACTTTTAAACAAAGTGAATGACAAATCCCTCCCGATTTCAATTAGGAAATTTTGCTTTATTTTATAATAGCCAATGGCATACCAGTACATTAAAAAATATACTCTCAAAACAATAATAATTTAAAGAACGATGGATCTTCAAAACCTGGTGGTGTTATGTGTTTGTCATAGATCCAGTTTGTAAAATTAACTGCTGAAACCAAACAAAGAATACAAAGATAAAAGGAATCGGGTGACTAAATAATTTGAAATCTACATTCTTTTTGAACGTCATATTATCTATGTCTAAATTAATGCTGAGAGCAATTACTTTGATGGGATTATTTAAGGCGTAACCATACTTTGATAAACACATACTTGTTTCTAAGTGAGCAAGATGACATGATAGCTTGTGCGAAGGGTAGCTAAAGTTCTTTGGCATGGTTCAGGGTTTTGATTCATAAACCATAAGTTCTTTGTCTCATTTTACCTTGTTTTTTCTAAAGAAATAACTTATTTGTTAAATTTTACAAAGCTTGTTGGCTTTTCTTTTTACTGTTACTTTTGTACGAGCCTGTAACGTACCACTGATAGTACTGAAAGCTGCTTCCTTCAGGAAACAGTAGCCAAGCTGATACTGACCTTCCATCTGGGATTGACGAAACGTGACTCAGCAATCGTTGATGGCACAGCTATAGCTCCCAGGTGAAGTGCATGAATTTGCTTTTCATTTTTGCTTCTTTGCCAATTTGTTAATAGTTTTTCAAACAGTTATTAATCTAATGAAAAAGATAAGAAGTTTGTATTGATCAATTATGTTAAGCGTTTGCTCAGCCCCTATTCACCCTCTTGCTTCTTGGTGTTTGACCAGAAAGGACTTGTTCCAATATAACTGATGGAAATATTAATGATAATTATGATAGTTAGGACATTCTTATCGATGACAAAGGAAAGTTACGGTTTCTGCCCCAATAATTCAACTTAGCATATCCCTTTTTTAAGATATAGAAATAAACAATTTTAAAAATCTCAAAAAAGTAATTAATAAAATCAGGCACGGTATGACTGATTTAAAAACACATTTTACTGGTTCAAGGTGAACGAGAAGCCAGATGCACGTTAAGGTGAAGATAATATTCATCTTGGGTGTTGAATAAGAGGCGAGGTTTTGCCACAAGAGAAAATTGTATTTATTGCGTCATACAGTTTGTATTTAAACAAGGGGTGAGGGGAACTTAGACTAGGGGAAAACGTTTTGAAATCCAGTCAAATTATTTAATATTTCCCTTACTGAATATAGATAAATCCTTTAACACAGTGGTGCATATTTTGTTTTTCCTCTATTAAGGAATTATGTGCATCAGGCCTAAACTCAAAATAGGAATAAGCAAATAATCAAATGATTTCCAGAACAGATAAAGTAGGGTTTAATGTCAAATGATGGATTAAGACAAAATTGATGGTAACAAAGGACAAAATATTGGTGACATTTGTCTGATGAAGTGATCGTGATTGCCTTCTTTGCTATGAAGCAAGTAGATACTTAAGATCCGAATATATTCTAGAGAATCAAATGTGGTGTAACAATACAACGTTCACAATAATGAAGTGATCAGAGACAAAAAATCTCTTGCTTAACATCAAGCCTTAGTCTTGTATTTGAATCAAAAACATGCGATACTTAATGGCAATGATTAAGACAGGTTGTAAACCATGTATGCATAAGTATATCCATTTGTATGTGCAATGTGTATAGTGTGTTATCTGTTCGCATGCTGCAATAAACATCTACACATTTTTGTTAACCGGATCTAGATAACCTGGATTATATTCTAAAGTTATCCGACGTCATTATCATGCGAACTGATAATAAAATTGTGTATAGCTTACTGAAGTATTCATTTTCAGCTGTTATGCATACATAGACCTTGCACAAATTAATGCATTTTACTGTAATGTTTTAAGCTAGAAAAATAAAAAAAAAACATCCTTGTGTATTCGTCTCCTTAGTCTGATTATGCATTCACAAAAATTAATGATAATGAAATATTTGATCATACTATACAAACGAGTACAGCAAGAATTCCAGCAAGTCCCACCTTATAATAATTCCGTTTTCTCTGATCTCCTGTTGTTTTTATTCTAGGAGAAAATATACTGCCAGGTAAAGTAAAATATTTATAGACCACATGTACTGATATTCAGTTATATAATACTTTGGCAAAACCTAAACATAAACAAATATGACCATAAGAGACTTAAAGTCTGAAGAAAAAGTAGACCTTCAACTTCTGATCTCGTTTATTCTATGACGCCCAGGTGGTACCTTTCCTTTCGGTTTATATCACCTGTTTAGCAGTCAAAATATATTGCATGTTAAACTGTTTTTTTTTTTGCCGTTTTATTTGTACCACAATCTCTCTCTCTCTCTCTCTCTCTCTCTCTCTCTCTCTCTCTCTCTCTCTCTCTCTCTCTCTCTCTCTGTATATATATATATATATATATATATATATATATATATATATATATATATATATATATATATAAAGAATACAAATCATATGGCGAATAACAACCCTTTTCCAGCGTACTGGTGGATCCACCAAGGGATTACGTGTGTAAGGGATTGATTAAAATAGATGCAATAAACTGACGACGAACAGAACGAAACTAGTGACTAACTAGCCTAATCACATTCAACTCTTAATGAGTCTTTTTCAAAGGCAAATACAAAACATATATACGACAAACAAATAAACGCAAAAACGTTGTGTTTGTAAACCTCTACATGACTGTCTTCACATGTGCTAAAACTATAAATACAACCAGCTTGTATAGACTAGATGCGGAAACTGAAAACGTTGTATAATTCCCTAAAAGTCTACAAGCCAAAGCGACATCTATTTTTACTTTTTGTACATTTATGTAACGCATATTATATCCCGGATATTTGATTTTATACAGGTTATTCTTATAGTAAAATTTGAAGGATAATAAGAAGATTTAGAAAATGTTAAATTCTACTAGTGCATAGTTTTCATTTTCTAGTCTACTTGGTTTAGACCGCTTGGTTTCAATGTTCTAAGGCGGCGCATCCAATATTATTCATTTTCCTTCCTGATTTTGGAACTCCAGCTGTGCTTGTTAGCAATAGCGATAAGTATTATATCACTGAAAGTGTGGCATGGGGAGGAGAAGTGTTCTGCGACCGGGCTTCTGTACAACTATTTTGTCATCCAATCAGATCTATGAAGGTTTATCCTTTTGTGTAGCTTTTCAGTTTCTCCGACGTACTGAAGGCCACAGATCTTACATGTGATGAGATAAATCACATTCTCTGTTTTGCACGTTTTGTTTGGACCATGTATGCTTAGTTTTTCTTTAGGCACTGTGCTAGTGAATGTCTTGGTCTCTATCATATGTTGACAGGTTTTGCATCTTTTATCGCCACAGGGTCCAGATTGACTAGGTTGGTTTTGACTAGCGATTGGCGTTAGCTTTGCCCTGACTAGGATGTCCTTTTGGTTTTTTGGTCTCCGTTAAGCTACTACAGGTTTGTTCGGAAGTATTAGATTTAGTATGTCTGACGATTGCACGGTTGGCCCGTGGTTTGCGATGATTTTACCTACTTTGGGATTGTCTGGGTGATAGGTCAGAATAAATGGTATCCTATCAACCTTTTCTTTCTGTCCATATCTTAGTAGGTCATCACGGTTTGTTTGTTTGGCCCTTTGGATTGCCTCCGCAATCAGGTCTTTGTCGTAGCCTCGGTAAATTAAATGTTTAGCCAGCTCTTCAGACCCTTCCGTCGGAGAAACTGAAAAGCTGGAGTTCCGAAACCAGGAAGGAAAAGGAATCATACTGGATACGCCGCCTTAGAACATTGAAATCAAGCGGTCTAAACCAAGATGACTAGAAAATGAAAACTATGCACTAGTAAAATTTAACATTTTCTAAATCTTCTTATTATTTTTCAATTTTTATTTTAAGAATAACCGGTATGAAATCAAATATCCGGGATATAATCTGCGTTACATATGTACAAAAAGTAAAAATATATGTCGCTTTGGCTTGTAGACTTTTAGGGAATTATACAACGTTTTCAGTTTCCGCATCTAGTCTATACAAGCTGGTTGTATTTATAGTTTTAGCACATGTGAAGACAGCCATGTAGAGGTTTACAAACACAACGTTTTTGTGTTTATTTGTTTGTCGTATATATATTTTGTATTTGCCTTTGAAAAAAAACTCATTAAGAGTCGAAAGCGCTTAGGCTAGTTAGTTACTAGTTTCGTTCTGTTCGTCGTCAGTTTATTGCATCTATTTTAATTAATCCCTGACACACGTGATCCCTTGGTGGATCCAGTACGCTTGAAAGGGTTGTTATTCGCCATTTGATTTGTATTCTTTATATATATATATATATATATATATATATATATATATATATATATATATATATATATATATATATATATATATGCACACAGACTCCAGTTTTCTACATATAGTAGCAAAAAATCACATATTTTTGACGTTCTGCTTGTGATCGTAAAAATTGGCAAAAGTAGTTGTTTCAAACGGTGTTTTGTTTCAGATTAAGTAACTATTTGTGCAATAGCAAAAATTCAAATGAATTAGATTACAATACACGATTACAATACTCATCTTGGGATGAGTGTGTTAAGCACCAAACCTAGGTCACTTCTTTCCACAATCTCTTTAATATCTTTAGACTTTTGACAAATATAATTAAGGTGAATCTTGTAAAACTTCCTACTGCTAATTGCTGACCTTGTGACATTTTGACCCTCTCCCACAGTGGGCGGGAGTCGCGATAGAAATAAATTGGGTCTCACCAATGTTCGACAATGGAAACTTATTCCACCGGGTTTGTGAATGTTTATCGAAAATTTGAACAACAGGTAGCATGGCATATAGTTAACTCCAAATCGCACTCACTCCCTCCATTTGTCTTTAAAGTCACATTTGAATGTGTGCATCTTAACAGTGACAATGCATGGTATAAGCACACATAAACCATATATATCATTTGCTAAGTTGATTCTGTGTTCTATTATTCAAGTCCATCTGAGTCAACAAACCGATTGATTTTATCACTCGGTTGGTATGACAAGTTTCTCACTGATTAATAGTTCTTCTGTCTTTGGTGAGCAGGTCATCAAGAATGCATCCTTTTTCACACCGAATGTCCAAGCTACAAGAAGTGATAATAAATGATGGTCTAAAGCTGGCAAGAAACTACTGAAGTAAAACTAATAACATAACAAAGGGAACTTTCCGGTATGCCTTTCGGCAATGATCGCTTGACTGGTTAAGCGAAAGGAAATAATCATACTGCTTATTTTCCGATCTAAAAGGTTTGCTTCGTACTAAAAAAAAACTTTATAAAAAAAAAAATGATTTCTTTTAACAATACTTCAGCGTCAAGCGACTATACTTAGAAACTTTTATTTCAGTTATAATGTAATTTTACAGTAGGATATATTTTATTCAAAAAGATTATGTGGTGATTTGTAAATGATCATTTAGTGCAAAAGATAACTATTGGAGTAAATTTACTGTAATAACTCAAAACAACGTTGTGATGATAAAAGCAGGTGTAAAGAAAAGAATCTAATACTAGCCAAGACATCCGCAAAGTCCTATAAAGTCCCACAAAATCCGAAAAGTCCCACAAAATCCCATAAATTCAGCCTTGGAAGCTAGAGCGAGCACTATCATGACGGATTACAACTATGGCTGGACACAGGGAGATAATTACAGATTGCACCAACACTTTTCAAAACGTGTAAAAATATATACTTTTAATTCGCTAAATTAAAATAAGCATAACAATCAAAGGACACTTCATACAAAATAGTTTATTTTTATTGTACAGTTGTGTGTCAGAGAGAGAGAGAGAGAGAGAGAGAGAGAGAGAGAGAGAGAGAGAGAGAGAGAGAGAGAGCAAATCAAATCAACAGCAATTGATAACATGTAATTTTAAAATATGCAGATATCATTAAATGGCGAACCAATGGCGAACAATGTAGAAAATACACACAGAGGCTAAATCTCCGAGTACGTGTATTTTCATAATTAAAATTATTGAATAACAAGAAGCTCACAAACTAATTATCGGCTTGATACCAAACTTTAAAAAATAGTTTAAGAAAAACCGCTGCAATTGTGTGTGTGTGTGTGTGTGTGTGTGTGTGTGTGTGTGTGTGTGTGTGTGTGTGTGAGAGAGAGAGAGAGAGAGAGAGCATCCCTTTCATGCCAACTGCTCCTAAATTCAATGGTTAGGCAGATGTCAACTACAGCAGCAGAGATTAATCTTGGCTAATCGTAAATTGGGCATAGACTCATCTTATCGGGGAAAATTGCCATTTGGCATCAGACGTTTCAAGGGTATACTGATAATATTTAGAATGAAATGAGTTTTAAATACTTCTCATTAGGGCATAAATCTACTATTGGCCATTGGACCGTGGTGAAGCCAGGAGTATATTGACAGAGATCAAGATGTCCTGTGGTACATATATATGAAATGTGGGTGGGGAAGCTTTTCGTATAGGTTCAGGAAATTTATGGGAGAATAATGTAGTAAATACAGAATTAATTCAATATGTAGACTAATAATTTGCATTTATTACAGGATCGGCAAGGCAAAATGAATTTTATTCATATTTATCTGAATCTTTATTACAACATTTGTCTGTTTGGACAGTAAATAAATTAAATAACGTACCTTCCATTGGCATGAGAATATCTTCCAACCTTGACAAAACAAAACATGACCTTTGAAAAGTCCAAACGTCTCCTGTTTCTGAAACACCTCCCTAGTATCTTATACCTTTCTATGTACTCTTTAGGATGCATGAAGGAAAATATCCGGAACAAATCCTTCCATTTTTCAGAACTTGTCTCCAAATTCAAGAATTACACAAGAATCAACACTGATAGATCAAAGGTTTAGGAAAAGCCAGCAACATCTCTTATTGGTGGAAATCATACCAAAATGTTTCGCTTACATCTATATTATCATCTTACATCAGGGCAATAGACCTTGTCATCAAATATATTCAGACCAAACAAATTGTATACCCTATTATCTTCGCCGATTCACTATCAGTAATCCAGTCACTGCACAGAAAGAAAGTTAACGCAAAATTCTCATCAAACTTACCGAAGTGTGAACACCTCCCTATACGGTATGAACAGATAACGCTGCTAAAATGGCTCTATCTCAACGACAATCTAATTATAAATTAGCATACACTGATTGTAAACCTGGTACCAAAGCTTCCTTATTTAAGTGTCAGGCATGGTGGAATGATGCTATCGATAGCAAGCTTCTATAATCAAACCTACACTGAGCGGCGAATGGCATACTTCTGTATGGACGACGCAGTCAGTGCAAACTTAGAACTGATCATACTTGCATAAACCACTCCAGCATATTGCCGGAAGAAGACCAAGCTGAGTGCAATGAACCGTGAAATAATTTAGGACCGATGTTTCATCTTCTATCTACACGCGATCATCACTACCGTGTTCAGCATATGAAAGAGCTTCTGATATTATAAATGTGCACTGTATTTTAAATTTCTTGATGAAAGTTACTGCTTTATTCCATAACTGAGCTAATGCGCAATCCTATTTACCTTTGCAACGTCGCTGTATCTAAATGTACCCATCTCTAATCGTTAGAAATTTGAATTTGTATAGAAGCTGTCCTATAAAAGCTGTCGTTGAATCGAAACATCAAACATCCACGATTGATTCCTATCATCAGTTGTTTCCGTACTGATGACAGCAAGGTTACGTGTACTATTCGGCAAATGTTTATTTTCATAAAAAAAGTTATCTAATCATTTAGCTATTTAAATATAAAAGTGTTATAAAACACTCTTATTAACAAGCCAAATTTACTTAGTGTTGAAGTCAACAAGACGGGCATTTTAGCTCGTGTAGGCAAATAATATAGCATGATGTAGCAATCCTTTGGTCATCTGTTTATTTTATTCTCCAGATTTCAATACAAACACTTCCTGTTTCAACTATATATATATATATATATATATATATATATATATATATATATATATATATATATATATATATATATATATATATATATATATATTAATCTTCATGCACAATCAAATCTCTTTTGATACCTTTCATTGCTATCACAAATTCTCTTGCAAAGAAAAGTTAAAATGGAAATAAAATAAGTTGTCTATTTGTATAAAAAATACAATTTATATAATGTTGTATCCACGATTATTTTCAAGTGGGGATGGGTGGGCGGGGTTAATGAGCAAATCTCTTACCTTCCAAATTTTACAGGCTTACCACATTTGGCAAAATATTATTTCATGCTCATTTAAAGAATACAGTAAGCGTTCAAAGGAAATTATAAAGGAACGAAGCAGATGTAGCACATAAATTGAAAATAGCCATAATGTTCATAGTTTTGGTTGTACTTAAGTCCTTCAAAGTGCTGCATTTTCAAATATCATTCATGTTTTGAAAATGAAATCAAGTAGTAGAAGCAAGGAAATAGATATGTGATCAGTCTAACAATGTAAATTGTCATTCACTCAAAAACACAAATCCCATGAATTTTACTGTCATCGTAGAATCGAAGATACTTTGTCATTGACTTTCAAATAAAGTGATATCCATGTATATGACTCTCTCTCTCTCTCTCTCTCTCTCTCTCTCTCTCTCTCTCTCTCTCTCTCTCTCTCTCTCTCTCTCTCTCTCTCTCTCTCTCTCAACAGTTGCACACTTATCTGGTGAACAGAACGAATTGCAAGAAAACTAACTTTAAAACTTTAAAACTTCGCTTTGAGAATGTCGTTTTCGGCAGAGTTCATTACAAAAGATGTACATACGCTGTGACTGTCCTCCTGGTACAATATATTGTTCATTGAGTTAATGTTAGAAAGATCCGGTTTGTACTTATATCTGACCGTGGTGAACGGGGACGATAAAACAACAATGGGACTTCTATGCTAAATTTAGTCATTTGCACTATGGCGACAAGAGGAATTTAACATTGGGAATTTTACCGTGGGTGGCACTATAAAGAAATAAGGGAAATGAAACAGGGGTGACGTCACGGTATTGGACACCGGAAAATTTTGTTGCAAGTGGCTGACCTCAATCGGAGGATCAGGGGGGAAAGGGGCTGACCTGAATACACACTACTCTAGTGACAAAGAAACAAAATTGAAAAATAGTAACAGGATTAGAGACATAGACAATGACATATATGGCACAAATATCTATCACACCAAAAATCGATTAATAATGTTTTAGGCAAAAGAGAATAGCTATCTTGTCGAGGCAATGGAGTGGACTTGAAAAGGCCTTTTATCTTTCTTCTGATTTGTCCCCTCTCTTATTCACCAACATTTCTTTTCCCGACTAAATTCTTCTTTGTCTTCTCCGTTTCATTCTCCACTAATTCATTCTTCTTTTTTCTCTTTTAATTCTCCTCCTCTTTTATCACCTTAGCACTGCATCCTCTTATCCCTTCATTTTCCTCTTTCTCCTCCTTTTCTTCTTTTTCCTTTTGATCAGCTCTCTCGATTTGTCTTTTGCCTTCTTCAAATTATTAATTTCTCATGTCTTGCACATTGTAGTATTGCTTACGTGTAGGTTGGAGGTCGAAACACTCCAGCATAAAGTGTTTAACAGTGAATGGTTCATTGCAAGCTGTGCACTCCGGTCGGTCTTCTCCTTTTAGTATGTAGGAGTGAGTTAAATAAGTATGGCCGATGCGAATTCTTGTAATGACAACCTCTTCCCTAATGACAGCTCTGCAGGAAAGAGTCCATTCTCCTAGGGTTGGTTTGATGGCATGAAGTTTGTTATTCTGACGTAAACAGTCTTTGATACAACGTTAAAAATCAGTATATGGTGTTTTAAAATAAGATGGTTCTAAAAATAGGGCCATTTTAGCAGCGCGGTCTGCTTTATCATTACCTTTAATTCCTACATGGCTAGGTAACCAACAGTATTCTATATTGTGTGAGGCACTCAGCTCAGTATGTTTAAGGAGAATATTAGCTAATAGTGGATTCTCCAGTTTTCTATTATGTAGTGACTGAAGTACTGATAGTGAATAGGAGAAGATGGTGCTGTTTACAATACGCTAGCTTGCAATGTATTGCAAAGCAAGATCTATTGCTCTGATTTCGGCTGAAACAATTGACGTACTTTTTGGCAAGCGAACTTTGGCTGTGTGTTTTCCACTTACAAAGGCTGCAGCAGCCTTTTCCTGATCTTATGATCCATCGGTATATATTTTTGTATAATTTTCAAATTGGGCGAAGAGTTCATGGTAAGAGTTGTGGAAAATGGAAGGGTTTGTCTCCGATTTTTTTTCTTCATCTTGATTCTATGGGGCCTATAACATCCATACTCCACTTTCACCAACAGTTCCTCTAGCATCATCAGGTCATCTACTACCTGGTGCAAATTCATCATTTTGTCCACAAAATTACTGGTTATTTTTTTTTTCTTCAATGTTGAATGGTGCAATTCAATCCAATCAGAATAATTATAGTAGCCTACGCATACTAAGTGCTTTTGCGACTCGTAAATACCCTTATGTCAGACTTTTTAAGTCATCGGAGCTGTAGGAAAGGTGTGTGTTCAGTCCGGCTTTAATGTGCTATGATCGCACTACTTCAGTCCGGCAGAGGAAAAGGAGAGGGATCCGCGAATGATGTAAACGCCTTGGCCATGGATGCCGCACACATTAGGTCAATTTGATACAGTTCGTACTAGTTGACAGTCCCTAACAGCAATGATTTGGTAAATCATCTGTGAAATTTATCTAATGGTTTAACTCTTGTAATTCTCCTATTTTTATTTATTATAGCTTTAATTTTGCGTATTTAGGGTACTTTTTATTTTCTAAATGGTCCCAATCAGCTATTGACTGTTAGCCAATCTAAATAGGTTTGGGTCACGCAGGGGCTGTAATTGTTAATTTTTTTCGGCGGGGCCAAAGAATACGTTTGGGTTTTATATAGTTATTTCCCAAAGAGGTCTTCAATAGCCAAAATGAGAACCCATAAATTTATATATGTATAAAATAGAAGTGAGAGTGTAAGGAAGAGAGAGGGGGGATAGAAAGTCTATGTACAACACAGGCTTGTTGTTTGCAGGATTTCACCAAGGTGATTGCTAGGATGCCTTCCTTAGCACCTGTTTTGGGCCTCATAGAAGAGGAGAATGGGGTGTTGAAGAGGTAAGATGAGAGAGGGAATAAAATTAATTTTGTTTTGAAAAATTAAAACTTTAATAAGTGGTAGTTCTCAATTTTTGAAGCAAATAGATAGAGCTTTCTAGTCCGCTCAATCAACCCTTACTATCGAGTTTTAGCCGACAAAAAATATCTAAGTACGAGGTGAATTTGTGCCTCGAATTGATTACCTTATGTTTGTCAGGTCAAATTTTTTTTAGTTAAGTCCATTCCTTGTATTCTTACCTTGGGTGATCTTTTGACGCTGTTCGAAATGGCTGTTTTCTTCGTATCTACTGGTTGTTACTTCTCCGTCACTTTCTCTCCATCCTCTTTCTCATATTCTCGGACTCTTTAGCTAATATTTAATTTAAAAGGTATACTTTGTTCTTTTAGGGTTGTGATCGCATGTAAGGATAATTGAAGTAGAAAACTGTAGAGAAGAACAGTAAGAAAAATAAATTTGTTTTTGTTTTGGTCTTTTTTTAAAAAAAAAAGAAGTAAAATATTTTGATCATCACACACACATACACACAGATATATATATATATATATATATATATATATATATATATATATATATATATATATATATATATATATATATATATATAGCTTGTTAAATATCAACTCGTTTAAAGTCACAATAAGAAGGACTGAAGACAACAAGCTTTGTAAATTTTAACCAAAATAATTTATTTTCCTAGAAAACATGTAAATGTGTAAAACAAGACTTAGGATTTACAGAAATGATCCAATTTGTTTGTTCTAAAAATGAACACAAGTTCTGTAAAAATTTCTAAACAAACACAGTCTGAAGTTCAGTTCTGGTCCAAAATGGCCGATGATGACGTCAAAAGAAGGCTAACAGAAAAATCCAGAATTTGCACAGTAAAGCACAGTTTGTATTGTTCCGTTCCAATTTAGAATATTTTCGGAAAATGTCTTTGTCCAAACAAGTAATGTTGTTCTCAAGGAAAACAATTAATCAGAAAAACGAAGTAAATTAGCTCCACTAACAAGACATGTTGTTCTACGTAGACATACGAACAGACAACTTCTTGTAGCACAAAAATGTTTTTTTTTTAAGGTAATAGAAGTTGTGTAACTCTAAGATTTTACAACAAACTCCGACTCTGACTGTGTACGACTCTACAAAATACCTTAGCATATAAACAAAGCTAATACGTCGTTTGGATTAAACGCGCGCGAATGACCCATGCAATTTCGCAAATTTTCTGAACATTAGGAAAACCTGACCAAGTATCAGCCAATCGTTAACATAGCTATTCCTGAAAGTTTATTTGTAAACTTTGCCATCATTCACAGCACGTGCTCACATGAGTCACATTTACGACTCGAGTAAACACGATGTTTTTAACAACATATTAGACTGATATTAATATAATCATATTAGTAATTACATTCAATGAAATAAAAATAAAACAAAGATTTATACAAAATTCATTCCTTAACACACACTAAAACTACAAGGTCGAAACATATATATATATATATATATATATATATATATATATATATATATATATATATATATATATATATATATATATATATATATATATATACTAAAGTGTATTGTTAGGTTGGGTTAATTGGTTAGTTTTACATACGGGGGAAGACAGTGAGGTAGAAGTATAAGAATTGAATAAAAAGTAAAAGGAATTAAAAGTGGAAAAAAATGGACTTTTTCTTGTCGTCTTGTATTTGCATTGCAGAGTTGTCTTCCGTCTATGGACAAATTCCTTAAAGATTTATCACATGGTTTAATTGCCTTTTGGTTGGCTTTTGATGCTTTAAATTCTTTATGGTTCCATTTTTGGTTTGTTTGTTGTTGTTTTTTTGTTGTTGTTGTTGTTTGTTTTATAGTTCCTTTCTTATTGTATTGTAGATAATTGTCTTCTGAACTCAACTTTTGGCTTTCATTTGAAGCAATAAGTCATCTTAAATTGCGCAGAGTATAATAATTTTTTCTTTCTCCTAACTGTCTATCTTTAACTTAGTACATTAACGTACATGTAATAATTCCCTAATTTAATTTCATTTTCAATGTCAAAGTGACAACATTTGTTTTTAAGCCAATATTAAGCGCTTAGTGGTTGTTCGGTGGTGGCCTAAAGTAATCATATCAGGTGGTTTGGTTTGATCGGGTCGGGATTCCAAGCCAAAGTGGGTTTCCTTTAAGCTAATACGTAATTTTAGCCCTTAGAAAGGCTATTATGGCACCATAGATATGTGAAAAGTTCGCAATATTGTTAGTGGCTTGTGCTGCAAAACACACGTTTCATAAATTTCGACAATAAATATCACACATTTTTTTTTATTTTATCAAATTGATAAATGAATGAAAAACAATATTTCTCTCACAGAATGTGTGGTTGTCTTAATTACCTTTGTCCTATAATACCGCAAAAAATAACAGACCTCAAAATGGTATCCTACGTTGCTGTTTTTTTTTTTTTTTGTTTTTTTTTACTAGAGCTTGTTTCTCAGGCGTACTAACTGGGTTCGGCTGTTTAATTCGGAAAGGTCTTTGTCTCTTGGAACGTAATAATGAAGTCTGATACATTTGTTTTAAACTTCTTAACTGCGAAAATATCCAAGAGTACCGTAACCGTTTGACTGTCACGGTTCTACTTCTCTCCTAGACTTTGTTTCTTCTCCGTTTCTTATTCTTCCTGTCGTTTCCTTCTTCTTCTTTTTTTCTTCTTCTTCTTCTTCTTCTTCTTCTTCTTCTTCTTCTTCTTCTTCTTCTTCTTCTTCTTCTTCTCGCTGTTGTTGTTCCAGGAGAAAAGATTGATCTGCGTATTTCTGCTGCTGTAAAAATTTCTCCAATTCTTCTGTTAAAACTGGCCTCTTCAGGACGTAAGCCTATGTTCACTTCGGTTGCCTCTGCTGCGGTGCACCTCAATTCATTGTCTTCTTAGTTTTTTCCGTCATGTTTCACAACAAACTAGCGTAGATATATAGTGAATGTGTCACAAGTGGCTCTCTTAGAATTGGAAGACATACTCCACGAAGCGACTGAATTTTGTAACGCGTGTTGCGGTTGGTGAACAATCTCAATCCGTTTCGATCCGCTCTTCGCTTTCATTCCCTTCACTTATTCTCTTAACAAAGATCTTGACGGAGGCTGAATCCTCTATTTTCGTATCGTCGTTTTTTTTTCCGTAGAGTCTTGCCCATATATATGAAAACAAATTGGACCATCGTACGGATCACCGGTACAACTGTTTGGAAAAGAAGATGCTCTGTGGAAAGATAAGGCTGTCTGAAGCGGACTCTCATTTTCGGACCAGAATTGAGACACAGTTTGAGACAAGGTTTGAAGTATTTGAGGAATATAAGAATACCTATGCGATGTCCTATATGTTAACGGAACTGAGCTAACATAACAAATAACGGCTCTTTTCAGAGCCACTCAATTGCCTCGAAAAGATATTTATTCTCAATTGCCTATACAAAACTTTTTAGTGTGTTATACAATTTGGGTAGGATAGATTGACGAACCCGAATGCATAAAACTTTGCATAGAAATGAAATATGTGGCATGACGCCATGGTACTTGCTACATTGATGTAAGTGCCCAGTACTGTCCCTTTATTCCACCTGTTCCATTCCTCTTGTCTCTATACTCAATTTTGAGACTATAGTGCCGGGACCCTTTTTATAACATAGAAGTCTACATGAGACTATAGTGCCGGGCCTGTGCCATTTTAGCCTAATAATCTTTAAGCTATAGTGCCGGAAAACTTTTTTAACATTATTGTCAACGTGAGGCTACAGTGCCACACTATACTACTGATATCAAGGATTTAATTCACAATACTGTAAGTTCATTTTCAATTTTCAACTGATAACATTGGGAATTATTGAATTAACAAAATATCTTCGTTTTCTCTCCTCTCCGTTACTTATTTAAAAACCATGAGTCATAACAATGTAAAGGGTAACAAAATAGTTTATTTGTATGACTTGCCAAAATATGTTTTTCATCCTTCGTATCTGAAAACGACCAAGCCATCAGTTATTATTTGGGTTTCTGTGATACGGCATGAAAAAAAAAAACAACATTAAAAATGGATGAATTGGAGTTATTCTAGGGTGGGATAGAGTAATCGTAGAGTGAAATAGAGAAGGCGAGTAAGGGAGATCGTATAGTTAACTGGTGTAATGATAGGGTGAGTTGCAATGATAGGGTGAGTTGCACCATCCTATTACAGAGATTTTCTCCAATCGTATCGGGTGACTAGAGAGATCGTAAGGTGAGCTCGAGGGTTTATAAGAGAAGAGGACGAGCTGGTGAAATCGATAATTAGTCGAGGAACGAAATTAAGATTTTTACAAACTTTCACACAATAGTCTTCGCTGAACCCCTGTAAAATTCGCGGACATTATTGCTTTATATAAGTACATGTATAAATAATGAATGGATGACTCAGACTTATGGCAAACAGGAAAATTCAAGTATCGTATATAATCCCAGGTTATTTTTGAGAAGGTTTAATCTATATCTAATTGTTGATATCTTTCATGTTTAGTATTCAAAATCGGTACAAAATCTGATCGCAGTCAACCTGTGTGAAGAGATGTTGATACTGTACGACTAATCACAGTTCCTGGTGTTCCTTTCAATAAAACTAGACAGATACGAGAAGACTTGCTATGTTAGAAACTTATTTATTGCATGACTCGACCACTTAAGTCATGTGTGTGTGTGTGTGTGTGTGTGTGTGTGTGTGTTTTGTTACAAACGCAGTATCAGGGACTATATTTCTTGCTTGAATTCGCGCTCTTTTTTAAAAATAGAAATTGCCTTTACTCTGGTAACAGTACAGACTGTCTAGCTATATTAAACGAACTTTGATTTTCTTTGTCTATTCATCTTTATGTTTTTTTCAAATTAAAAGCTATATACTTCAATGGGTTATAATTTGTATGCATTGCCTACTTGTTTCTTGAGTTTTGAAGGAAAAGTAAAAGGTTTTTTTTTTAGCTTTTTTGTTCTGTGCCCTGTCGTTTTTACAGAGTTCGTAAGAAGTAGATTAAATTAAATACGGAAGATATTAGTTATTTTAAAAAAATTTAGTGGGGGACAGGTGATAATGGGAGGAATGGAGGAGGAGGTTGCCATCACTTCTCCACCGCCGGATCTCACCTTTAAACAAGTTTTGGCCTACATCCTTAAAACGTACTTGATGATCACTACATTTTTGACCCCACTCCCACCCGTAAAATAATTTTGCTGGTGCCCCTGGACAGGAATCAAAGTATTATGTGACATATCGCTATTTAAAATGGGTGTGACTATGTGGGTCTATGGAAAGTCAACATTACGTTGGAGATATTTTGAATGCATTTACATGAAACAATAAAGTCAATGGTTTTTAATGCAGTTAAGCGAAGACAGATTTTTTTGAGGACCTTAATAAACATTTGCCTGGTAGAGTTATAATGAATTATCGATTACTCCAGTACTGTCTGGCTAGTCCACTCAAGTCCTCCTAGGATAACTCCAGTTCAACCTACGATTTCTCCAGCTCACAATACGATCATTCCAGTTCACCATACGATTACTTCAGCTCACTCTAAAATATCTTCAGTTTGCTTTCTCCAGTTCACCTTATGATCTCTCCAGCTCACCCTACAATCGCTACAACTGATCCATTCTGAACGAGTTGGCGTGAGATACTGCCAGTACGGGCGAATATGTGCTATCCGTGGCACATTTGACAGAGATGCCGTATGGGTTTGTTTGATCAACGGTAGATGTGCTGCATTTCTGAGACTTACGATGCTCACATTTCTGCACAGATCTCTAGTTATCTCTGTTAAATATCGATAAAGTATAGATGAGATTTATGCTATGTGGAGCTATCCTGTGTGAGATCTTCTGAAGATTCAGAGTCAATGTGAAAGAGTTTAAAGGATGGTTTGAGTGAATCTTTCAAGCTTTTCGACTAAACACCCTTAAATTGGTTTCCCTCCTTCAGTTCGCTGTAGAAGATCATCTTTGGTACACGATCTTCTGACATCCCGGTGAGGCCTGTCCGTCTCAAATGTAATTTCATCAGCGGAGTGTGGGTGCTTGGAATACCTGCCTGCATCAAAACCTCAGGATATGAGACTTTGTCCTGCTATTTTACCTTCGTCATTTTCTTTTCTTCAGGCAGACAATGTGAAATGATTCAACTTCATGGCATGGCGTCTGAACACCGTCGAGGTTTCGCAAACATCCAACTGGGTCGGCAGTATTCTGTCTCAGCAGACCCCAAGTTTTCTTTGTTGACTGATAAATCTGCGCTGCCACACATTTGCAGTAGTCTGTCAAAGGCTCCACTTACTGTATCAATTCTGGCATTGGTTTTATTATGGATGTGGAATGCACGTGACAGAATGCAGAAGAAACATGTGAAATTTTTTAATAATCTCTGATATAGCTTGGGACTGTACAAGTAACAAGTGTACTTAGTCTAGCTTGTCAAAAATTCTATGAGGTACCAGGCTGCGACTTATATTAAATGTATATGTAACGGTCTTTGAAGTATTTCAGCTGCTGTTTTTAGATTTGTGCTTGTATTTTATTCACAACAGCACTTATTGAACTTCACATGGGTGATATGGGATAAATCACATCATATCTTATTATGCAATAACAAGATCAAAGGTCAATGTATTAAATAGTATGTACCTCTTGTACTTCAAAATGTACAATTCACCTAAAACAATGGACTTTGTATTTGTTTGGTAGATGCAGAACTTAACATCAGAGACAGGTGGACATGACCTAATCTTGTTATAAAAGTACAAGCTTTCAACACTTTACACTATCTGCAGATAGATGAGGTAACTATCTCCAGTCCTCACACAAAGGTCAACCTATCCATCCTCTTTGTAATACAAATAGAAAGCTTCCCTTCTTTGTGTATTGAATAAAATTGATGCAATAAGCCAATCTGTCACTAAATATAGTAGATCAAAGCTTCTAAGTAGTTATACTGGACTTGGGGTGAAATTTGGGGAATAAAAAACAGAAAAATGCCAAAGACAAACAATAACTTTAGTGAGTCAAATGGAGTTAAAAACAGGAGGATGGTGTATATCTAAAAGGGAGATGTAGATTATGATAAAGGAATTAAAGGATACAAAAGCAGCAATGAGAAAAATGAGAAATGAAAGTTTGATGACCTTAACTTGTACAAATATATGGAGGCAGTGACCCACAGTTCCAAGGATAATCTGAAGGCACCTGTGCTATAACATCCCTTACAGGCACCTAAATTTCAGGTTTAGTGGTGTTCATTCTCATTCAATATAAAAAGGTGAATAATTTAGATAATATATATATATATATATATATATATATATATATATATATATATATATATATATATATATTCTTCTACATAAGAAATTAACAATAAAGTTCTTTCAGTTAACAGAAACATACCTACACCAAACAAAACATACTTTATCAGTTTTTAAACTTGTAAACCTTTCTGTGTTAAATTATTATATTGCTTCTACTTACATTTGCATTAAGACTGAGAACTAATACTTTACAAATCTTCTCTTTAATTTCATAACCAATCACTAAAAAAATGAGTTTTTAATTTTTGAAATGTTGTATCTGGTGTAAGGGAGATAACTGAATGATCTACATTAGGTATGGTACTCTTATTTCATCCAATATATTATCCATGTAGTATGTATGAGTTCAGGAACACATGTATTAACTTCAATGCAATTAAATTATCAAAATATACTTTATTCATATGTGAGAACCTAACATCCAAGCTTTTGTATATAGTGAGTGTAAGAGTGAGGTAATTTTGTTCACCAAGATGAGAGCATTTGCATTTCAAATAGTTCATGTTCTCTACAATGCCGTCATATGGAGTGCAGACTTTCATAAACATGCAGATATGATCCCATGCCAATTTGAATTCTTGTGATGGGATGCAAAGTTTGAAGAACAGTGTAGACTTAAATGGAAGGAATGGGCAATATGTGACTAATATGGTGATCATTCAATGTTTGACCTATTACGAAAATTCCACAAGAGTAGCTAGTCAGAAATAAATATAACTAATTGAAAGTCAATAATAGGTTATAATTGGGCTTATTCAAGTGTCAATAGGAGATCTGCTTTTGTCACTTAGTATTCCCTGCTACTTCAACAAAAGGAATACAAGAGAATGTATCTAAATAAACTGCATGAACCATTTCAAGGCAGGAAAACAAAGTGTACAAAAATGGACATTTAGAGCAGGACAATTAATATCAAAGTGAGAAGGAATACAATATCTGTGATAAATTACCTAAAATTACTCATACCAGAATAACCCATATAATACTATTAATCTATTTACAAGTGAACCTAGAGTGTTCTCTACCTTGGTTTAAGGCATGCCTTATAAAACCAAGTCAGGCCCCGAAAGGCCGCGTGGTCTAAAGCGCTGCCTGTTACGGATCACTGCCATCTCACCTCTGTCTGCATAGCTTCGAGTCTAAGATTTGGCGAATGTGGATATGTGAGAATGCTTGCCAGTAGCTTTTCGTGGGTCAGTGGTTCTTTCCCGTGATTTCCCGGTTTCTTCCTCCACCATTAATACTGGCCGCCATGTATAGCCTATCGTGTGCTGAAAAATGGCATTAAACCCCACAACAACAACAAAACCAAGATAGTTTGGTTTTTATACATGATATATCATGTTTTGCAAGTAAAATAGTCAATATTTGTCCAAAATTAACAAAATTATGTTTAAATAACTTATTTTGTTGCATATATGCCAATATGAGAGCTGACTACACAAACATAAAGACTTGAGGCAATACAAGCCTATGTCTGTCATAGCTATAGTTATCAAAAGCCACCATCCAAAGTCAACTAGTGCTTTTTTCAGATGATTTCATAAATTTTATTCTTAAAAGACTGTCACTATATGACTAGAAATGTTCAGCATCCATTTGTTTTCCTACATCAAACTAGTACGGTTCATAAATGCCACCTGCATGTAATTGTTTCTATGAATACACTGGGAGGCTGTTCTTCTCTTTAGGAACCATGGTACCAATTGTTTTTCCATAGACCTCAATGTTAATGTTTTGCAAAATAAATATACTTTCTATCCTACCTCAGCATGCAGAGAACAATGTTAGATTGTCAATTTGAAAAGGAGAGAACCAGGTACTCCATTGCATTTAAGAGAGAAACTCTGCTGGAACTAGACAGGGGTAAGAGTTATCTAGTTACACCAGACACATGATCAGTCATATGTACCACATTTAAAAAAAAAACAAAAAATACCACATGTGATATAGTTATGAATTAGCATAATCTGACATGTTGCCAAGAGGCTCAATTTTTTTAAGCCTAACAGAAAGTACAACTCTTCCATAATGAACCAATTACAGCTAGTTTTGTGGTTATTTCTGAATGCAATGTTCCCTACACCTTAAGCTCCACCCACCTGGGGTTGTACAATTGGTACCGTTAAACCAAGTCAAGCAAATGCTGGTGCCATAGTTACATCATCACAACAACTGGCCTCATATGTTGAGATCCCATTAATCTAACACTGGCACATTTATTCCTTTAATATTCTGTTTGTTAGTGACACAATGCGAACTTTACTAATACTTTTGATTTGAACTATAGCAGTCATTATCTTGTGTTCAAGCCTAACCAGCAAATCGGTGATGTAGGTATTTTTACAAATATTTCTACAATTAGGCGAAGACGAAGTATAGGGATGCACACATTATTTTATAAATATTGCACTTTTCCCACAATGTCAACTGAAAAATTCCTTTCCACATCGATTCCTTGATAAATTTTATGCTGAAATTGATATGAGGTTATGAACAGCAGCGTTAATTTTGCAAAAGTTTAAGATGAAAATATCTTCCTCATTTTACTAGGAGTGAGGGTAATGATTTATTTGCACATATTGCCCATTTTACACTATGTCATCTAAGATAGTCTTGTTACAATGAATTCCTTGATCAATTTTAAATAAACATGTATATATCTTTTTCCATGACAGACCAAATTTTGTCAAATATTTGGATTGATATAAATACCCTCTTCTACAAAAGGGCAAAAGTGACAATATTTTGTCAAGTACTGCACATTTCGACTGCATCATGTACGATATTCCATTTGATATTGATTACTTGATAATTATTATGTTGTATTGGTATAATTTGATGACATCCTAAATTGGTCAAAGGTTAATACCAAATCACTTCCATGAAGGGGGGCGCAGGGGGTAAATGTTGCCAAAAACTAAACGTTTTAGACAGCATTTTCTCAATGTTCCATTTTAAATCAATTGTTTGATCAATTTTTCATTGATATTAATGTATCGTTCAACACAACAACCCATATTTTGCAAAAGATGAAGACCAAAATACCATTTTTTTTATTTAAGTTGACAATTTAGCTAATATTGAGCATTTCTTACTGTCACCTAAACAGTTCCATTTCAAATTGATTTCTTGAAAGAAAGTTGCATTGGATCCCCTATAACCTGGGGTGGGGGTGAAAGAGCCTAAAATACAATCAGACAAACTTTATTGGGAGTGGACCCTATCAATAAGTCTTTGGGAGAGTTGGAGTCAAATTTCTTGCTACACCATTTAACACTGATATTGATACTTTACTATAAGTATATTCTATTCATTAGGCAAGGCACATTAATTGCCTCCACATGATAAAAATTTAATGTGCTGCTGCGTTACAAGATTTCAAAACAAACCCACAAATTACATTCAGGATTCATTCACATGCTTCACTTGTTAAGAATTTCTTTAAAATTCACTCTCTACATCATAACTGAAAGACATTTTTAGAACATTTAATCTTAATAACTCTACAGAATTTTTAATGTTCTCATCACTAATTTTATTTGCTTCCATAATGAATGCTGTTTTTAATATTTAGTTAATAAAATTCTAAAACTTTGTATAAAATTAATTTTTCAGTATCAATGTAATGTTGAGAGATGCATTATTAAGGCTAACATTGTAGACATGTTGAGACAAATATTTCATATTTATATTGTACTTTTCTTCATTACTGAAATATGACATGAATTTGAACAGTAACTTTTCATTTCTAATACTTTCACAATCATTCATCCAATTATGTCATAACAGTGATTTCTCAATTTAACTAAACATGTTAGATTTAAATATAAAAACAAATAAAGCACACTAACATGTACATTAAAGAATTCATTGAGCTTTGTATTATTAAATATGGACTACAGTAACTATGAGTTACTTTAATTTAAATAAAAATGTAACACTTGTATATGCCACTTTCTTAGTTTCTCTTTGTCATCTGTCATTGTCAAGTTCTGATAACTGAATACATATAGTTACATGCAAATGTAATAAATACTTCAAAATATGCCCATGTGTACACATATAAAAGAGAAAAAAATGAACATGGCAGTATCTCTAGGGTCATCCATTAATTAAGACAACAAAATGAGGGTTGAGGGTTTGAAGAAGTTCAACAATTGTTTACAAGAGGGAGGGGGGAGTACAAAATGATGTAAACAATGTTTTTTGACAATCAATTGTATAAATCAAAACAATAGGAAATTAGTCAGTGCATTGGTATGGCACACACTCACTCGCCCGTCAACACCCCACCAGTTTAATCCTAAACCAGTCAAGCTCTTGCCAAGGAAGTCATAGTTTTGCATCATAATATTTTGATTTTATTCATTGTAGATTGTAGACAGATTAACCACATATGGTAACATAATAATATATAATCTCAAATGAATTCATTAATAAGAAAAAAGTTATATAACATTCTTGTCAACTAATTCAAGCAAGTTCAACATCTGGTATCAATTATACTTGTGTTATGATGAACATCAACTTAAACACACATTCTACTTACACTCTGCACAGTATTAGTACATGTACTGAAACATGCCAGCCTATTATGATGCAAATAGTTTTTATGATAATTATTTAATATTCGTCAACAGAACAAACTTGGTTAAACATCAACAGATTTCAACTAAATTGGATGACACAAAACACTTTGTATGGTCTTGAATATCCTTTATCATTCAAATAGTAATGGTATCTTCCAACAACTATATGCACACACACATTAAGAAGAACCTCTAAAACAAGCTTGCTTCAAATAAATTTTAGTAGTTTTTACTGACATAAAAAAATCTTGATATTTTAATGACATGGTGTTTGTATAAAATATTTCAGAAGACAGACTGCATGAATGTTAAATGGCTTCATACTAAGATTGCTTTGTTGACTGAAAAAAATAATGTAGTACACTTATTGATATATAGCAACCTTAATAAACTAGGTTGTTTTCCAGTGTATCGTTTTCGAAGTTTTCTCATTTTCGTCATATCTTCAGACATCTTACTTAGATCGGTTATGTAATCTCAAACGAGCTGTCAAGAAATATGACTGGACAATTCTTGCTGCACAGACACCAATTACTGGGCTCAGACAAATAGATGCTTTGTACAACCTGAGAGCGTTCAAAGAATTAGTTGTTGTGTTATCCATAGGATATGGAAAAACCTTGCTTTCGAAACTGATTACTTTCTACCTTCAGTGCAAAGTCATAGTACTGGAATTTCTCAATGCCATTTTTAATCAGCTTTGCTCCACACTAGTTGGGCATGGGATGCATGTCACTGAACATTTTCGAGATCACAGTACCTTATGCATGGGTGAATTTTCATATATGGTTGGACACTCAGAAGACATACTGGATAAATATGTTCTTGAAGGTCTACTTGAGGCTGAATGAGCAAAGCAACAAGTATGCTTGATTATTGATGAGGTCCACTACATTCTGCAGTGGCAGGATGACTTTAGACCTGCATACAAGGAGATTAAAAATATTTGGGCTCTTTTCCCAGTTTGTAAAATCTGTGTTGACACCAATTATTAATAAAGGTAGCATCAAATCTATCAAGAAAGAGTTGAAACTTTCCAGACGCAGCATAATCAATTGTACACCTCTTCCAAGAAAAAACATCAGTTTGCTGGTAAGAAGACAAAATCCATATTCAAATTACACAACACCAACTTCATCTTATGACTGTGTTTTCAAACCATTGTTTGATGACCTTATTAGAACAAAGGAGAATGGGCCATGCTTTCCTGTCACAATAGTCTACACAAGACTTGTATGGTGTGGTAAAGCTATTGAGCAAGCCAAGCTATTTCTAGGTTACCAACTGTACAATTGAGAAAAAAAAAAAGAATTGTGCATTGTTGTGCAATACCATCCTCCACAATATAACAAAGTAAATTAATATATTCTGCACTGTCTTTCAAGTAAAATCAATCATGTAAAAATCATTATTGCAACAATTTCACTTGGAATGGGAGGGCAGACCTTATAATGCCTAACCTATAACATGTAGCTAATAATGTCTACCTATGGCAACTTGCTAATAATGCCTGACCTATGGCATGTGGCTAATAATACCTGACTTATGGCAAGTGGCTAAAAATGCCTGACCATTGGTAAGTGGCACATAATGGTTGGCCTATGGCATATGCCTAATAATGCCTGACATGGCAAGTGGCTAATAATGCCTGATCTATGGCAAGTGTCTAATAATAATACCTACCTATGGCAACTGGCTAATAATGCCTGACCTATGACAAGTGGCTAATAATGCCTTACCTATGACAAGTGGCTAATAATGATTCAGACAAGGAAATATATTAAATGGGGTATTGCCACAAACAATTTCTTTGAACTATCATCCTTTGGATTCTTGATGATTAAGCAATAAGCCATAAACTTTTTGCACAAAATCTCGAGAAATTGAAGCCTCACCCATTATGATACTCAAAACTATGATGATTCACCTGTTCTAGCAAAAGAAAAGATCTGGACTAAATATGAAGTTTACAACCAAACCATACTGACAATAAAAACTAATATTTCCTAATCAAAGACCATTCATAAGACATTTTCAATCACAACGTGTATCATAATTACCTTTACATACTGTAAATAAATTGTTTTATCAATGTGTATTGCTACACCTACATTCCAAAATGTGGACAGACCAATAATGTTACCAACATCTCTATTGCTCTCAAAGCATGACTGGGCAATTGTAACTTTGTAAAATAAATCAGTACAATGCAACGATGAGGGTACAAATTTCTGACAAATTAATTCTATGAAGGTTGTTCAGTGAATTTAGTTAATGGAATGCATTCAAGTATATTGTGGTCCAGAGTGTGTGACTGTACAGTTCAAAGGTAGGTAGTGTTAAGATCCAAAGAGATTCATATTCTGTATATATTTTTCTAAATGTAAGCTGATTTCACAAGGCTAGTACTTTGAAAAATGTAGTGTGCACACTCCTCCCAGAATTTGTTAACATTTGCTGATGGTATCCCATGCTCCTCCACAAACTACATCATTGCTGACTTGTCTTCTTTGCTCCATTTCTTGTATGATCTGCAATCAATAACCAATAAACAGTTATGAGCTATAATGTTTGAAATTATCTAATTATGAGTTTGTATTTGTCATATAAATCTCTGACTCAATAACAAATATTTCTAACAAGAATCTGGAAAGACAAATAACTGTTAGTAAAATAGCTATTGCTACTTAATAATGCAAGTATTTACCTACTGTCTTCTGAAAATAAGGAACACATAAATGTTTAATGTTAAAAGGCTGCTGGTTGCATAATAATATAAGAAAATTACTTGCTAACAACTATTATAACAACCAAAAAAAACACAGAGTGTATAATGAAAATAATACTGGATTACAAGCAATAAGTCAATGAAATGTTTGTGTATAAGTTATTAATATCTCACCATAAAACACACATGATGTAATAAAATACAAGTGGTTTTGAAATACAGTAAACATAAGTATCACATTGTTTTTTTATGTCTGCATATAATAATGACATGGTAAACATTCAGATATATAGATTGTATGATTTTTCATTAGAGTACCTCATTATAATAATACTTTTTATATTCAGATGTTTATGTTACAATGCATAAATAGTGATAAATAATTTATTTTAATTAATAGTTATTTACTTGTCTTTCTGATGAGTTAAATGCAAAAAACTTCATGCATATTGTTAAGAGAATATGTTATACTTTTGTAATTGATCTGAAGCAAAGTGAGTAACAACATAAAATGAGCATCTCCTTAAACAAAGTCTTGAATGCAAACATTGAGGATAGATATTCAAACTTTGTACAAAGTGAATCAGTATAGAATGTTGCCAACTGCAACTTTAAATACATAGTATAACATACCTTTAACTGTCTGTGCTTCTCTATCTGCACTGGAGTCTGTCCTGTTGGTGATGACCTGTCTTTTACAATAGGTGTGGAAACTAGGATGATGCTCCATTCTATATTAATCAGATTAGAACATTTCAAGAAACATGTTCTTTTTTTTTATTCTCACTAGGTATCGGAGAATCAATTCAGTGTATTTTCAAATGACCAAAAACTATTAATAATTTTGTTACCATTTTCTATTGTAAAAAATATAGATATAATAAATATATTAAATGAAACTTTTTTAAGATAAATGCTTCACATGTCTTGTTCTATTGTCCTCATTGAACATACAATATTAAATTTAAGTTCCCTCAACAAAAGTATATTTATTTAACTTAATCCTATGAAGATTTCATTATAAACTTTGGCATGTATGTATGGCTTAATTTCAAGCTTGATTTTTTTATATAAAGGCACAGAAGACCAGAGTAAAAAAGATTTTACCAATTTGGTACATTTTGAATGAATTAGTCAAAATTACATTTTTCATTCCATTACTTGATCTCAATCCAAGCCTCAAGCAAACCCTCATAAATGAAGGCTAGTATTTTGGTTTTAATACGTGCTAGCTACCCATGAACAGACGGACCCTAAACATACTCCACTCACCCACCTGTGCTATTCTAGATTTCTCCAATCTGACTATCCACAATTCTTAAATAATTCCTTTAAACTATGTTTTTTAAAATTGACTCTTCTTATTTCTAATATTTATATAATCTAAATTAAAGTCATGAAGGATGTTTTATCTTTATTGCCAAAAAAGCTGATATCCAAAGCTGAATAAGATGCATCAAATCCTTTAATTGCAAAAACATCTTTTTTATTTACAAAGTGCCCAAGAATCATTCCACTAAAATACTACTCTCTTTGAGGAACTCCTAGCTAAATGATGATTAATCTTTGGCAAAACCTGTGCTTTTACATAGAACAATATATTAATATTAATGTAAAATGGATCAATAAATTTATTGCATATGGAACATTGAGATAATGCTGTCTAGATTATTCAGTTTTTGGCAACATTTGTCACTCCCTCTCCCTTTCGTGGAAGTGATTTGGTATTAACCTTTGGTCTCTGTCACCTTATACCAAATCCGACGTAATAATTATCAAGTAATCGATAGCAAATGGAATATCGTACATGATGTAGTCGAAATGTGTAGTTTTGACAAAATATCGTCACTTTCGCCCCTTTGTAGAAGAGGGTTTTTATATCGATCCAAATATGACACAATTTGGGCTGTCATGGAAAACTATATATACGTATTTATTTAAAATTGATCAAGGAATTCATTGCAACTAGACTATTTTAGATGACCTAGTGTGAAATGGGTAATATTTGCACAACAATCGTTACCCTCACCCCTGGTAAAATGGTGAAGATATTTTCGTCTTAAACTTTGGCAAAATTAAGGCTGCCGTGCATAACCTCATATCAATTTCGGCGTAAAATTTATCAAGGAATCGATTGAAAAAGAAATTTTTGAGATGACGTTGTGGGAAAATTGCAATATTTACAAAAAAAAATGTGTGCATCCCTATACTTTGTCTTTGCCTAATTGTAGAAATATTTGTAAAAATACCTACGTCACCGATATGCTGTTTAAGCTTGAACACAAGATAACGATTGCTATAGTTCAAATCGAAAGTATTATTAAAGTTCGCCTTGTGTCACTAACAAACAGAATATTAAAGGAATAAAAGTGCTAGAGTTATAATAACGGGATCTCTCCCTACGTGACAATATGGCGTAGGCGTTCGTATGACTTAGAGCATACTAAGCAGGGGACCAGACTAGAAATATTAAAGCATGCTTTCGACTAGTACTCTTAAAAAAAAAAAAAAAATATTAAACTGATCACCAAATTCGGAGTAAACCAGTCTATGCCTCGTAAGTAGGTCTCGCCATGATGCCCTGACACGGGTGAGACTTTTCCTCGATTTTTCAAGATTTATGCGATCATTCACTTAATGAATACGGTTCTTTAGGCGTTTCGCAAGCCTCCTAATCATACTTTTTGAACTGGTAAGTAATATATCTGTTCATGCCAACGATTATGTTAAATTCACGGGTGTTTCATTTTAATTGTCAATCCTGTAAATGTAACCTTATTTCAAGGTTCATCAGCACTGATCGCAGAGCAGCAAGTAGTTTTTCGACTTAAACCCCTAAACTACCCCCATCCCCCATTACTGGTGACGGAGGACGCCGGTCAGATCGTAGTTGTATGGCACGTCTTGACCATTCCATTTAATTTTGTGGACCATGTCGAGCAGTAGCGTTGGAATATGGCCTGGCATTCCTTCAAGGTATGCTATTGTCCAATGCCACATCCCCGTTGGTTTGTACCCCTACCAATTTCAATAACTAAAACGTTTAACGTGATAAAAAGTGCACAGAACTAAGTCAACTGAATCATTGATTTATAATTTCTAATCTGTGACCAGAATGGCACTAATACTGGTATCCCCTTGCATCTTTCATGCTTAACGGACTTTCCATACTAACACGACGCTATATTCCGTGCTCTATGGGGTAGTTTATTTCCATCCGACAATATAATGACGTATTTCATCTTATTCTGTAACTTCCGGATAATTCCTTAAATTACCATAACATTTGAGTTTGAAATTCTATTCCTTTGCACACATGAACATATTAATGAAACCACTTGTTAAATTCACGTGAAAGGCATCTTTTTTCTCATTTTTTTTTTGTTTGCTTGATTCAACACTGTAAATATTGGAAGCAGACGACATATGTATGTACATCTTTAGTCGCGCATACACCCCATTGCAGAAAATGGACTTGTCCAGAAACTGGAAATGAGTCTTAGACATGTCCGTCTACAACATATAAAACTGTTAAGCATGAAACGCTCAGACAATGACAGTGTTAAGGCCATTCTACTCACAGTCTGGTTAAAAAATATAAATCAATGGATGAATTGACTAAGTTTTTTGCACTTTTTATCAAATTAAAGGTTTCCATTATTGAAATCGGCAGGGGGGTACAAACCAACAGGTTATTAGGCTCGGACTATAGTAAGCCAAATTTTCGTATACGCATACAAAGTCGAATGTCTGAGCTAAACATGAGTACCAAATTTATTACGCTATGTGAAATGTAGCTTGAAATATCAGTTTTTATCCTTAAGTAGGTCACGTGAGAAATGAGATAAGTGTCCTTCCTTGTAGTTATAGTATAGTGCATGTATGATAGGTAAATTGTAAGCAATGATACAAGTCCGTGCTTAAATCATTAAAATAAAAGTGACAGCTATCGAAGTTGACTGATTTATGGCAAAGTAGGGTCTAACAATACACCACAAGATACTGAATGATACCACAAGATGTGTTTGTGTATACTTTAATCAACTGCAAGTAAAAGATTAAGAAAGTGTTCAGGTATGCAAGAAATAAACCATAAAATGCCAAAGTGATTAAACATTGAGTTATACAGTTTTGTATCCATTCTGTATGTACATCAGTTTTGAATGTGAACCTACAGTACAGCTCACATGATTTTACTTTCAAACAATGTACCTGCTAGTTGTTAATGAGTTTTACTCTGTGTTATAGGCCATTTGGATGAATATCACAAAGTCTATCCCACAGATGCAATAAACTGCTATTACTATTGGTACTTGTTTTTGTTAGTTGACAATACCCATTTCCATTCTATAAATAAAATTGTAAAATATAAGCAAGGTAAAAAAAATTGGCTGTTTAATCCCTCACTGATTCAATGAATCCCTCATGCCTGGATTACCAGCTGTTACAGGCACAGACACTCATGTTTGCTATTCAAACCAACAAAACAAAAGACGTTGAGAAAATCCCTTTCTGTACATTAACACAAAGTGACATGGTTCATAAACTGGCCCACTCCCTTGGCAATCCCTTGCTAAATATATCATCCCAAGAGCATGTTCAACACAAAAGAGACATTCCAAATGTGTTCCAACTGTATGATGAAGTACTTTACTAATCATTTAAAGCAACCACATTTGTGCAAAGTTACTATGTTGATTTGTGTCTTGTCAGCTTGGTTCAAATTTGAATGCAACATTGTTAATATGTTATGCTGTGATATATGTTATATTGAATTCTCATTGGTAATTATTGTTTATTACACATCTGGGTGACAAACAGAAAGTAATGGCAAAGAAACAAAGAAAATCAGCACAAAAGTGCTCTTTTAATTGATATGCCAAGTATTTAAACAGAGATACTGCCAAGGTCATGCATAATTTGTACAAATTTGTGCACAAGAAAGTAGTGGTCCACAAATCAGCAGACAGTTGAGCATATGGTGACATTGTTCATAATGTCTCCATCACCTTGCTGATTCAATGCTAATTATCTTATCCAATGTGTAATGAAGTACATTTTTCATTTAATGAACACGTTTACATACTTTGTTGATTCATATCTTGACTGGTTCTGATTTGATGACTACACTTCTATTGTGTCACACAGTGAAATACATTATATTGAATTCTGATTGGTGGTTATTGCTTGTTCCAGTCCAAGGTAAACAATAGCCACCAATCAGATATTATTCCCTGGATGACATTCAGGAAGTATTGGCAAAGAAAAAGAGAAACTTCTCACAAAAGTGGTTATTAAATGATATGTGATGTACTTACTTAAGACATACACAGGGAGCAAATTTGGAATGTCTTTTTTATGTTGAGATATTTAATCAGATACTAAATGTGTCAACAGAATAGATACAATTAACACAGCATGTGGGGGCTGATTCTAAACTGCACCTATTTGTCATGTTGCATGTATTTGTGTTTTTATTGTAGTGGAGTGTGTACTGTCAATAGTTTTCCTTCAGTAACAAAAACATGTTCCTATGACTGCTGCAGTTATTTTGCATCTGCAGAAGAACGGTGTGATAGATTTTGTTGAGATTAATCCACATAATGTTCTAAATGAGATCAGTGAAAAATGCTGTAGAATCCTCAAGAAAAGAACTGAATCTCACAGGAGAGGTGATATTTGGTTTCAAACGTGCACAAAAAGATATAGATGTTGACACTGAAGAATTGTAGTGTGTTTTATTTCTTGAAATACAATTCTTCAGTTTCATCTATATTTTTTTCTGCACATTTGAAACCAAATATCTCATCTCTTGTGAGACGCAGTCTTTTTTTTAGAGGATTCTACAGTATCTTTCACTTATAAATATTTCCTGGTGCAGCATGTTCTTTCAGGAGGTGAGTGGCACACTTTCTAAATATTTTATTTGGTAGACAACAGAATTTTTGTCAAAAGGATTGATTCATTTTTCAAATAATAGAGATACCCAATCTCAAATTTTGTTGGTAGTCTTATTGGCCCACTCTGATTACCATGTATATGGACTGGACCTACATTTTTTTATCTGTGAAAATGAAAGTTTGTTTCTTGTCATTTCAGATTTCAAAGTTTTTTTGTTTGTCATATATTTTAGCTTTTAATAGATATTGAAAAAAGAGATGTTTGGATGCATCTGTGCAGGTCATTTGTTTCATTTCTTTAGTTATAGATCTTTATTTGTCTCATCAGAGAAAGAATAAAGGATATATTTTGGGTAAACAGCTTAGGATTTCATGAGTGTCAGGGCGATGAGTGAAAATGCTTTGTCGTTCATCCATGGTATGAAATATACCCATTATATCCTCAAAGCAGGCAAATTTTCTTTTTTTTTTTAAGATCAACTTTAGCAAAATGTATAAATGAATGATAGGATATTTCTTATTTCATCCTCCCAATGATGTCAGTGGTTTACTTTTTTATGTTCTGCAGTGTTTTGTATATATTCACACAGAAAATATTTGTTGTTACACAATTCTTACTAATTCAAGTCAAAACAGCACAATAAAATCTTTTAAGAAAAAAGCATGTACACATTATTGGATTTAAAATTTGGTTAATTTGTGATACTTACAGAACATAATTTAAGCATCTGAAATTGCTTGCCTATCTTGTTTATGTTGTTATTGGCAGTGAAAATATTTATTGTATTTGACACTGTGAATTATTACAGTTTTTTATTTACATGTATTTTTTTTCCTAAACCTATTTAATGTTGTCTATAAGCCTATAATGTCTGTAGTTTGTATTTTAGGTTTAAATCACTGTAATATATTAAATAACCTGGATTAAATCTAACCACTATTCAAACCATTGCTAAATATTATTTTCTACATCTTTATTGCAGTGTTTACTTGTTCTATTCACACAAATCATTATTGAAAAGTCGCCTCAGATGAAGGAGGTTGCAGGTTTGAACCCTGGCCGAGTCATACCGAAGACTTAAAAAATGGTACTAACAGCTGCCTTGCTTGGTGGTCAGCATTAGTTAGTGCTAGGACTGGTTGGCCTAGTGTCGGGATAATGTGGTACATCATGCTACATGTCTGCTGCATGATACCCCAGCGCTAGGCATCACTATAAACTGCCACACTGCAGACATCGTAGTGATACGAATGAAAAATTCTTATGTTACCTGTAGGCTCATATAAATGTTACAAAAGAAAAGAGTGAAGTTAACAAGCTTTGTAAATTTTAACAAGATAAAATTTTTTTCTAGAAAACACAGTAAAAATATGAAATAGGACTTATGGTTTGTGAATATGGTCCAAATTTAATCCTAGAATTGAAATATAAGTCCTATCACTAAACAGTTCTAATTGAATCCAGTTTCAAATCTCGATGAAGTTCCAATATGGAAGGCTATGACGTCAGATGAAGTCAGTCCTGATGGTAACATATCCTTGTTCAATTTTGTGAATTAGAATAATATTCTGACTTTAGAATTCCAAATAATTTCCACTGAATGTATTTGCCAATGTTTTGATGAAGAAGCACTTTTTTCCAGAGAATATAAATTATTCTTAAAACAAATAACTTAAAATATGGCAACAACATAAAGTATCTCTGAGCTCCTATATGTATTTTTTACAACTCAAAAAATTTAATACCAATTCAAATTGGCTGTTTTATACCTGATTTTAGATCATATATTTCACATGAAGATCGCAATAACAAATGCAATTTGTCACTATCTAAAAAATCAGATTCTCGCACTAGAAATGAATAATAAAAATCTGTTTACACATGTGTAACATGTGGGCCAGAACTGACCTTGGAAGTAGCTAATCGTTATCAATGGCTGTTTACAAACTCAGTGAACAAGAGTGAGCAAAAAATAATGCTAATGTAATGAAACAAAAACAAAACAAAAAATGGAATTTAAAACTATCACACAAGCAATTTAATTACATATTTGTAGCACTTAAAGCTACATTAAAGAATACAAATCACACACACATACACATTATTTTAAAGCATGAGTAACAGTTCTTATATTCATGACTGAAGCTATACTAATTTGGTTGACTGGTTACTGCTGTATAACAAATGTTGTAAATGCAGCTTTTTTATTCAAGGATAAGAGTGACAAGATGATTACATCAGTCTGTCAGACAATTGTCCTCTTTGCTTGGAAATGTCCTTGCATACACATTTGCAGAAATAAAAACAGAAGACAAAACAAGTCATTTGGTAATGTATATTGTAAACATTGGGAAGAACTTCAAAAATGTTGGAATTACCCTACTACTCTAATAAAAACAATGTTACCAGGTTCATATTATATCAGAACAATGGATACCAATGGACCTTTGTAACTGTTAACAAGAACATTTGATCTGTACATCTTACAAGAACATTTGATCTGTACATCTTACAGCTTTTTAACAGAAATTATGACATTCATTTAACAAAGAAAATGGAACTAAATAAAACAAATTGAGGGTCTGAAATGCACGAATTTAATAAGTAATAATTCATTTGCTGTGAAATTCTATTATCTGTGAAAGCAGCAGTGTCTAAAGTCAATTAAAAGTTAATTCAATATGTGATGTCCACTAGGGGTCCTCCAATGCTTTATTGCTGCATAGGCTTGTAAAAAATTAATTTGGGTGTAAAGAATTAATTTAGATTTTTTATTGGATGCTGATTTTTAATTGGTATTTTGGTGGGGGGTCTAAAACATGGTGTTATCATTTTGTGTGGTAATTTTTGTAAGTTTGGTATAATATGCAAGTGAAATTGGCAGAATGAAATACTGTCCTCTCATTGGTTAAAAGAAAATGATGTCCTGCATTTATTTATAACATATTTTCTGTTGGCCAATGAGAAGGCAGTATTCCATTCAGTGCATTATTCTTGCATATTATGCAGTCACTTTCATTTCCATGTTAAACAATAGTGTGGGAATATGGTTTATTATTCCTTAAAGGTATGATTGTAAGCCAAACTTTGAATAGGCATACAAAAATTGAATGCCTGAACTAAACAAAAGTTTCAAATTGATTATGCTTCACAAAATGTAGCTTAAAATATCAGCATTGATTCTTAAATAGGTTGCATGAGAAATGAGAGAAGATTTCTTGTATTATTTTATAACTATACGTATGACTGATATTTAAATTGTAAGTAATGATAATACGAACCCCTGTGTGATTAGCAGGCTACTTCCTGATTATTATGCTGGACACGATGCTGTACTGATAAAATTAAAGTTTGTTGCCTCACAAAAGCTGGCCTGTCCAAGTTTTTATGTGACTGATTTCAAGGTGACATGGTGACAACTGTTAATGACATAACTCACAACATATATATTGCAGATATATTTTGAAATAAAAGAAACTCATCTCTAATGATTAGCTTCATTGACCTGCATCTGATACGAGTTTCTTACCACACTGGAGACATTGCTAGGACTTTGATTAAGCTTGGTATATATATGCTCATGTCATGGAGATCATGGTTGAGCACATAATTATGAATAAAAATCGTGGATGTTAATGATGTGACCTTGCAACTGAGATAGTGATTGTCGTTTCATTTTATGTGCAGTTTTGAAAGTTTCCCAGTTTTGTCTACTATATTCCCCAGATCTTGACTCTATTACTCTCCTCCCCACTGCAAAGTTTGATCAGGGAAAAAAAATGAAAAATACAAGTTTTCTTTAGTTTGTGTCCATCTGTGTCTGTGTTGATTGGCCAGATTCATTGAAGGCAATACAAACTGTAAGAGGTAGTTATCCATTTTGATTCAAACTTTATAGTCTGGAGTGATTTAGTGTAAAGGATTTTACCACTGTTAGTGTAACATTTTTGAGGTTAAGGTCACACCTACAGTGAGAATATTTAATTTTTTTTGAGATTAAATAAATTACAAATGAGACTCAGTTTATGCAAATACTCAGTTTTTTATTTAATGAATGATTTATTAATTTGAAAATTAAATCAGAAAATGTGGGTGTTTGTTAAAATAAATGTTACCAAATAATGAATTAATACTAAAGTTAAATGAGAGCAAGCTCAGAAATTTTGTCATGCAGATAATTTCAGGTTACCTGGATAGATAAACATGTTCAAGTCTTTATAAATTAAACACATGATCTGTTTATTGCAATACTATAAGTGTCACAGAAAATATCAATGTGCCATTCAGATGACAAAGTTAAGGTGGCAAATCATAGTTCTTGGACTTTATTTTCTAGGAGAATATATTTATGTAAGAAAATTGCTCACCATTACATAAATTCTCATATGTGTATCTATCAAGTCGTAACATTTGCTTTATCTTATTTGATAACTGAACTATTGGCATAAGATGTTAATGTACAAATGAAGAGAAATCTGAATAAGCTGTTTATTTATAAACAAAATATAACACAATTTCAAGAAAACATTTTATTTTACCTCATTTTCCAACTTTCATTGTGATATCATGTTTTATGCTTGGAGAAGCTCAAATCTCATAATGGCAAGTTCATTTTTTTTTGCCAGATTATCCTGGATAATGAGATTGTATAAAATTTGTAAATTTTAAATTTTAAAATTAGGGCCTGGGTTTATAAATGTTGACATAGTAACTGAAACTAACATTTATATTTTTGCTCCTCTAGGACCCATAAATATTCTATTTTTATCTTATTTTAATTTGTTCATGAAAGTTTTGGTCATATGACTTTTAGATAGACATGTAATGAAACATTATAACTCTGAAAGGATCAATTAAGGATGTTATTAGCATTTGTCTTGCTTAAAATATATTAAAAACAATCCTTAAACTTTTCCAAGTGCAACCAGACATTTTGGCGGACATCATAGACACACATGAATGCTGTTTATAATACATATTCATTAACCTAAAAGGCCCCATTTCAATGCCTCCTCTAGTCTCATCAAGCTGTTGCACAAAGCCACAAGTTCATTACATCATTTGCTATGGATCTATGCACAAATTCTTTTTGGTTGTGGAGGGGGATAGCAAAATGTTTCTACACAGACTTCTATCATGACACTGATCTTCACATTATCCATGTTTGCCCTGTGGTAAATCTGTTCATTGAGAGTGCTTCTGTTTGCCAAATGCATACTCTTTATTTGTCAGGCCATCTGTCTGTTTTGATATTTCCCTTCAGTTTCCAGAATTTCGGCATTGAATGGAGTACTAAAGCACTCATGATTTTGGATCATTGCCATGTCACCTTTGTCTGCATGAGTTTGAGTCTTAGGCTCGGCTAACATGGGTATGTGAGAAAACTTGCCAATTGCTTGTGGTTCTTCCTGGGGATTACCTTAGGGTTCTTCCTCCACTAGTTATGCTGGCCGCTATGTATAGCCTTTCTTGTGCTGAAAAGTGGGTTAAACCCTGCAACAACAAGAGTATCAGCAAGCAGCCTCCAGTGAAGCTCTGTTGTGAATACATTCTAGTGAAAATAATTCTCACTCACTACTCTTGAGACTTGAAGTATATGTACCTATGGAATTACTTTCAGACCAATCACATTTGAGTATGTTCTTTGAAACTAGTTTTGTTAATAATTAAGCTGCTGACAGTCCTCTATATTTGTGGTACACAATGTATTTGAAACTCCTCAACTCTTTTTCTTCATTGCTACTGATGACTGTCATTGTTCTTTCTTGGTTAACTGTAGTAATCTATAAAAAAGTGATTATGAAACTGGCGAATTACTATCAGTCTCTTAAAAAACGCTAGGCACAAATGCAGTAAATCTCATGGTCCAGGAATCTGTAATATATGTGTGCAATAATAATTCATACATACTGTATTGCTGTGACTGACAAGTCCTTGTCATGCAACAAAACTCTTATTCTGTTGAAATGACTGTTGTCCTACATGGCAGTAAGAAATCTATTGCCATGGTGCCCTAAAATGAGGTGTATCTCTGAGGTTCAATATAAAGAATTCATTTACACGTTTCATGGTTATCATCATCATTATCATTATCATTATCATCATCATTCCCTTAACACAAAGAATCATTGAGACACCACAGTTGACTTTACAACCAATTTTCTCCATCTTTCTCTGTTCTAAACTGCCCTTTGAGAATCTCCAAATCCCATGGCTGTCTGCTCTTTAATGTTGTCTTCCCACCTCATTTTCTGACCCAGCACTGTGCCTTGAAATCACCTACCTTTGCTTCATACATGATATTGATGGTTTAGCAGGAGATAAAAAAGAACTGGCTGACTTGATTGAGTGCCTTGACATAACCTCCATGGAGATAAACACCTAAAAAACAAGCAGATGACAGACAACACCAAAGACATCAATGCAGAAAAAAGGTCAGTGGACAGAAGCTGGAATGAGTCACAAGCTTCAAGTACTTTGGATCAGTTACTGGAGATGAGGGCTCCAAACCAGGTCTACTACTTTGGATTGCCCAGGTAATATAACAAGGTTGAGCCCAAAATGGAATGATACTATCATTGATTTTAGTTCCAAAAAAAGGCCAAAATAAGGTTGATATGCTCCATTGTCATATCCATCTTTCAGTATGCTTGTGAATCATGGAAGCTCAAATCAGATCCACAAAGACGGATTCAAACCTTCGAAATGAGATGATATTGCAAGATCTTTGACATCTCATATATTGACCATGTAACCAAGGAAGAAGTCCAGGATAGATCCTATGAAGACCTCTCTTCACAACTGTCAAAAAAGTGCAAACTGAAGTGGAACAGTCATGTCTCATGATCATCTGGACTTAATTTATATACTGTTTGCATACTACCGTATATACCAGTGTCATGTGTAGTACACAGCATTGGATATATTTTCAGCTGAGTTGGTGTTGCAGTACTGTATTTGTGCTATGCTGTAGAGCTGTGTGTATGCTGCATATGCAGTGCTGAGCTGTACTGTTTACAGCTGCATGTGTAGTGCTGAGCTGTGCTGTGTGTATGCGTTTTCCAGTGCTTTGTGCTTTGAATATTCCAATGTTGCTAGTCACATTGAGGGTGATCAGGTGTTTCAGACCAAAGTGGTGGGCACTGATTGTCAACCCAGGAATCAATGGTGGGCGGTGAATACAAATAATCTTTGCTTGTTTAGCCAGTGGAAGGGTAGCAAAGAGTTCAGGGAGTATAGAGATTGCTTCAGATATATAATATTATAGATTTGGATTAATGTAGGGTTTTTTGTAATACCCAGTTTTTCACTATTGAGTACAACTATCAATTCGTTATTTTGAACGAACTATCATTTGTTTTGCTTTTATGAGTAAAACTATCAATTTGTTATTTTGAACAAACTATCATTTGTTCTGCTATTATGAGTAAAACTATAAATTCATTATTTTGAATGAGATATCATCTCAACAGACTAAAGCCTCAAGAAGAGAAAACTATTACCTTGAAAAAAAGTACAGTAATCTTCTTGATTCCTTCAGTCTGCTCTCAAAATGAAATAATGGCAAGGTAAAGTCATTGAGAATTGTTATTGTTGAAGCATCCCATCACAATTGAGAACTATTATAGTTATAACATCACATCACAGTTGGGAATTATTATAGCTATTACATCACAATTGAGAATTGTTTTATTTGTAACTTCACTTGATAGTTGAGAATTATTATTAGATTTAACATTACATTATAATTGAGAACTGTTATTTAGTTATAACATCATATCACAATTTGGAATTGTTAGGGATGTAACATCAAATCACAATCACAATCATCACATTTATAAACTGCCTTAAGTTTGTATTTATTACTGTATAATCTTGCTTATATATTGAGTCAAACTGGAAACAACAAAGATCCTGAAATGCTGTAGCATAATGTATCTGCAAATCGGTCTGTTTTGTTTGTTCTACTTATTACTCTTAACAAACTGCACAGATCCAGATCTGCTGGTGAATGTTGTGATGGCAGATCTAGGTCTGTGCAGACTTTGCATTTGGACTCATAAGCAAATATATATGGTATAATACTAAATATTTGAAAGTGAATGAGCATTGGCACTCTGATGATATTTATATTTGTGACACAATACATGCATAACTTGTGAATTGTTGTGTGGAAAAAGGTATTGGAGCTGGATCAATACAATTGATGACAATCCAGAATTTATTGCTTTAATAGTTTATTTCTTTTCCTGTTCTTGTTTCAATTTGTTAGCTTTTTTGAAAAGTTTTCAAGAATATAAGGAGTTTGTCATTTTGCAGAATGTCACATGGGCATGTTATCATTTGGCAAGATGTGGCATTGGTAAAACATCTGTTTGGCATGTTGTCATCTGCATTGAAATGGGTCAAAACAACATCAGAAACAGATTTTGAATCACCTGAACAAACTTCGAAGTCATTAAATAGTTGCTTCCTAACAGTTAATTTTTTTCTGAAAATTAATTTTCAACTCTGCTTTTGTGGTGCATTTATTCTAATTTAAATATAAAAAATATGGAGCTGTGTAGAGGTGATATGGATTACAAAAGACTATTGTAATCTATATATTGTATGAGAGTTTGTTAAAAATGCTCACATGCTTCTTCTTTTGGCCCCATCCTCTGTAAAAAAAAATCTCATGCATCCAAAAGTCAAGTACCTGGTGATGGTGATGGGGTTAAGAATAGACCCAGTGACCAATCTTAGTTGCATGTAAAAGTTTGTCTTCTCATGGATATTAAGTGTGAACTTGTAAATATGATTTCCAAACTTAGATCAAGGTTTTAAGTCTGTTTTAAAATGTAAGGATTGAAAATTATGAACACATGCATGCACTGAGAAGAAGGATAACATCATGTCTGTCGTTTCTCCTTAATTCATAAATTACATACATGATAAATGTCTTTTTGAAAATATAAAACAAACAATACTCTGCAATTTTAATGACATAGGATAGCAGCCTTTTTCTCCCCAGGATTTTAATTATTGAAGTGCTGAAGCCACGGCCTTAAAAATGTTGGAGCGCCATCCCCAAAGTCCTTGCTAAAATTAGGATTCTTGTTACCTTTTGTCTTCTCGCCTCCTTAAGCTGCCTGCAAGAGCTGAATTTCAAGTCCAAACAGCATGCATGAATGCTGCTAAGTCTGTTAATTAAAATCAATGGAACTACATAGTTATGATGCAGTCTAATTTTGAATCAGAATATTGGCACTTGTATCATGATCTATAAAGTAAGGTGTCCTATACTAACAGACATGATTGCCTGAATTATTGATTTTGCTTTGTTTACTGTTGCAAGGGAATCGCAGAAATTATTTTGCAACTATATATGGGTGTTTCTTTCCCACCAATGTTGCACAGTGATGGAGTTGCCTAGTGATCATTTTATGATTTGTTATGTTCCTTGAGCTTGTTTATGTTGTTTAAGTCATCCTCTACATTGACTTGAAAACTTGGGATGTAATTGAAGGTCATTTGTGTATACACTATAGTTTTAGAATTCTGATCTTTCCAGGGGGTGGAGCTAGCAGATTATCACTTGTACATATACTGTATCTATTTGCTTAGAAGTAAGATTTCTGAACCACTTTGAACCATGCAACAAGGGTGTCAACTAATTAGATAATCTTGTCCCCCAAAATATGATTTATAAGCTAGACATACAATGAAGTAAGTAACTCCTGATTTGGAGTGTTGAGAGAACCAAAATACTTAATGATACCTATAATAATGTATTGCTTTTCACCAACAGAAGGAGCATCTGAATTATTACCTTTTAAGTTTATTTTTTCCTGGTAGATTTTATAGCAAAATGTATCCTGACTTGTTAAATGGTCATAGAAACACAATAAACCTTTGGAAGATTTTAGCATAGTGGTCAACTCCAGATTAGACTTCTACACAAATGTTATGTAACAACACTTCTTAATAGGGTTTTAAATAAGACTTCTGGGTGATGCCATTGGGGCATAAAGGTTTGATGCTCATGGCTATAACTATGTAACCTTGAAATTTTATTGAGATAACCACAAAGGTTCTTACTAGGCTGCACACTGAAGTAGTGACCCTTATTGTTAGCTCTACAGGTCATAGACTAGAAGAGTTTACTGAATGGTTTGTTGTCTTCCTGTCTATTTGCACAAGTTTATTATCTCTTCTAATGCAAAAGAACTTGGAGGATTGGCATAAAACTTTACACACACACACATCTCCTGGTTTAGTTATTCCTAAATGAAAATAGTGCTGTATGGCTGCAAGAGTGCCCAACTTGGGTATTTTGCAGCTACTCCTAAATGACTGGTTATACCAACATATGGTTTTTACTTAAAGACCTTTCTTATGATGTCTAAATGATCCCAAATGAAAATGTTGCCAGCATGATGTACAGCATGGCCAACTTGTTCAGGTGGCCTAGTGGTTAGACTGTCTGCCTCAGATTCACAGATTCGAGCATTGACTGAGTCTTACCAAAGACTTATAAAAATGGCACAGTCACCTGCCTCGCTTGGTGTTCAACATTAAGAGGTTAGTGTTTGGATTGGTTGGCTGGTGTCAGGATAATGTGACTGGGTGGAACATGTTGCTGCATGATGCCCCAGTGCTAGACATCACTAAACTGCCACACTGCAGACCTTGTAGTGATATGACTGAAATTTTTTTAAAGCTATGTTAAAATCCAAATCACATATACACACACTCCAATATGGCCACCAAGACAGCTATCTTGAAGTCATAACTCCTCCTGAATGGAAAGTCATATGGATATGTTTTTTTCACCACAAGACTTCTTATGATGTCTGATTGGTCCAGGGGTCACGCTACCAGGCGAAGTGGGCAAAAAAGTCACCTGAGAAGTGTATACTTCGCCTTCTTCTGTTATGAAAACGAAAACGACTTTGCCATCTGATTTTCCAGACATAATATGACTATAGATTATGACTTTGAGATGAGTAAATTTCAGCACTGCTATAACCCAACGCCAAATGTATTTAAGTGGTGTTGATAATGGCGACAAAGAAATTCTTGCACATTCACATGCAAGTTTTAATAGCTATCTGACCAATAACCCTTTTCTGGAGCAAGATATCACTACTTAATTTCATGAAGTTGGGCCTATGGTGCTATGATGAAAATAATACCAAATTCTGTTTCAAAATTTAAACATCAATATGCAAATAGTAATTTGCTTTTAAAAATATGATTGGTGAAGAGCGTTTTCTAATTTGTATCCTGTTTTTAATAAATGGAGATTTTAACGGCCGTATTTGCACATTTTCTCTATAAAATCAATTTGAAACTGTAATTGAAATTTTAATGGCGGACATTGCTGCATATATAATATACTACTTCATTAAACTGTGAAAATATGAAATATATATATATATATATATATATATATATATATATATATATATATATATATATATATATATATATATATATATATATATAGTAATGAAGCAAATAATATTTAACCAATGCATACCATTATTACCAGTAGGTAGACAAACCATAAATATGCATAACTTTTAATGGATTTTTGCAACGAAGCAAGAAAGGGTGTAGTTCGAGAAAAGCCATCCATATAAAAATAGATGCACTCGCTCTGTCAAGACGAATTCTTGGATTTTCGGTTGGCGGAAAAGGGTCCAGTTTAGTTTTATATCGACTTACGTGATTCAGTGTGTTGTCTATGAATAGTTACAATAATGTTTTATCAGGAACAATGAAATCAGGACGAACAGTATGGTTTGAAGTCACTTGTGCATTTATTCCTATGTACATGTATTAGGGGCTGTTTCAAAGAATGCTAGAAATCTTTTTGACTGCAATTTTACACAAAACTTAGGAAAATAAAATAATTAAGTGGTAGTTTATTACGCATTTTTACCAACTTGTAGTTACAATGCTCTAATCTTGTTACTGCTATCAGTGAAAACTAATTACAATGTATAACTTCAGATGTGCTTGTTAAGTGATACAGCCAAATTTTTTTCAACTTGAAAATAAGGCATTGCTTAAAACTTAAAAACATACCAAAAAATAGAGCACATCATTACAAAAAGATAATGCAGCTCTCTCTCTCTCTCTGTATATATATATATATATATATATATATATATATATATATATATATATATATATATATATATGTGTGTGTGTGTGTGTGTTTATTGTTTCGGTTCCACTTCCCCCAGATTAACTCCCACTTCTCCCTGTTTAACTTCCACTTCTCCCTTTTCTGACCAAAAGGAAGTCACTTCTCCATAAAATTTAAGTCTAGCTTGATCCCCGTGGTCCTTAATGAAAATGGTGCCACACCAATTGCCAGCTTGTCAATGTATTGCTTTTTTTGTCATCTGATAACTGAGATAGCAACCATGGTAGCCATCTTAAAATCTTATTATTGTGACTCTTTCAAAACAGAATTTCTTATCAACATGGTGTTATTGTACCAGAAGACTTCTTGTAATATCTTGTTGATCCTAACTTAAAATAGTAATCCTCTGACATACAAGATGGCAAACTTGAAAATATTGTCATCTCTTCTCATTGCAAATGGATGGCAGTATCGACATATGGTTTTCACTAGTTGACTTCTTATGATAATGATTTTAGATAAAATGGTGCCAGTCTTTATCCAATTATGGCTCCCAGGATGACCTCCCTTGCCTTGCTATCACTACGGAATGGATGGTTATATTGGTATTGAGTTTTGATAATAATAAAAATCTGTAATGATGTCTACATGGTCCAAAATGAAACCGCTGCCAGACTGACACAAAATGTCCACCACACCAGCTAATTTGAAAATCTTGTTATCACTATAGAATATCAGAGTTGGTTTCAATACTCGGCAGTTGAAATGGAGGTCATATTGACAGAATTTTCCATTGCCCAGCTGCCCTATTCCAGTAAACATGGATATTGGCTCTCCCAATCAGATTTTATAATGACTTAGAAATGTTAACTCAGTGATATGCCACTGTAGCTGTCTATATTAACTGACACTCCTTAAACCCACAGACCATGGGCTGTTGGCCATTGTATAAATTGACCCCAGTAGGAGGAAGAAATAGTCTTATCTATAAATTCTTTTCAGGTAGTAGAACACCAGTCCCTTCAGGGGACTCTTCTTAAATTGATGGCATATGAAAGTTGCCTCAGTGGTGTCCATGGGACACATAAAACTGTCACCAGATTGATTATAGACCAAACTAAAGAAATCCAAGTATATTGAATAGAAGGTGCTTATTGCCAGAGATCATAAGACAGTTAATATCATGAACTGTAAGAAATTTATTTCTGCTTTTCATTAGCACAAGTTTAGAGCATTGATAATGTAAAGAAAAGAAGAAGAAATTGTCAGTGAAAACTGTGTTGCATTTATTTTCCAAGTAGTGTACAGGGGAAAAAAAATATACTCAAGTGTCCAAAATGAATTATGGAGGGGAATAGTTACTTGAGCATGAAGAATTAAAACCCATTATGGAAGGCTTACAGCAGGTGAGACTGGCATGATCACTGGCACTAGGGGCGTGGATTTATTATTTTTGGTGATAAGTATTCACTTTTCCAGTACTTTTGAATTATGGTGTACTTTGTTGAGTAAGTCAGTTACAGTTTACTAGTTTCCTTGGTAATTAAAATAACCATGTAATGAATAGTGGAAATTGTTATTCTAGCAGACAAGGAAATTGCTGAAAAATGGGCTGTACATGTAGTATGGCTTCCTAAAAGTAATTCAAAGCATATAGAGTAGAAATTAAAGAAATTAATTTGTTATTCCCACATGCCTTGACTATGTAACAATAGGTTGTATCCTACTTCCAATGTCTTTGATATCAGTATCATTAATAATACACCAAGTGGGTGGTATTACATTAAAGGATAAATATTTAGTTCTACAGTCATACCAAACAAATTTAGACTTTGTGAAAATTATAGCTGGAAAGCTTTGTTTTTGAGACCTTATTTTTTTTAACCTAGAAAATTATCAGTTTCAGAAAAAGAGTTTGTGTCTGATTTTTAGGTTTGTTGGCCATAGATCTAAAGCAAAAAGCACATGGATAGATGAACTTTTGTAAAAGATGGAATAAGTTTGATATTTTGAATAAAAATGGTCTTGGAAACAAAAAAAATGTGGGTTTGATACACCAAAAAGAAAAGAGAAAAGAAGTCCAGTTTATTAATTTCTGCATACTAGTAGTGGATATTGCCATTTGAAAATGTCTTTTACACATCTAAGCTAAGTAAAAATGTCTTGGAAATGGGTATCTTTGGATGCATTCATTGGGATATAGCTACCCATATTTTTCTACATGACCTCACATTTTGCCATTCATGAACTGAAAACTGGCCCACTCTATGTAAACCATTAATACATAAGAATACTTATTCGACTACAATTAGCCTCTTTGTCCATCCACACCAGCAGGAGCACAACTTGATGGCTGGGACAAATTAAATTGAGACAAGTACATTAACTGTAATATAAAAAAATTGTGAATTTAATGAGATTTAAAATGCATTGTAAGAATGGTATTGAGTCTCACTAAATGGCATGGCGATGTATCCTGCCCTCATAATAATGCAACCTGTTGCCCAGGTATTCATACAGCCCAGTTGCTAGTTCAACTACATAATATTGTTAGATATTTTTTAAACAAACTCAGCAGTTATTGATGGAAGTTGATTTCATTGTACTCTCAAAGATGGATGGAATTCATGCAATTAAAAATTTCTATGGAAAAAAGCATGGAATATTTTGTGATTGTAGCCCAGCCACCAGAAGTAATGCCTTTGAAGTAGTTTTATTCTATTTCAAGTGCCCTTTTTAGGAAACTACAAGAATCAACTCTGCTATTTATAGTCTGGTTCATCGCAAGTTTGCACGTAATGAAACTGTTTCATAGGCAGGCATTGCCTTTGATGACCCATCCTTGGAATAAAAGAACATGCTCAATAAAATTGTACTTCCACCCCCACCCCCAATTTGGCAACCCAGTAAGTCACCCATACTGCCCAACCCAGTTGATTGTGAACTTTAATTTATCATGTAACTCGCATGGCATGTCATATATTTATATTTTGTTTATTTTTTGCAGTTCTTTGAGCCTGTTGCTACTTTCTCAATGAGAGTAATTGATGAAACAGAAGTTGCAAGTTCGTATAGAAGCATGGGAAAGAAGAACAAGCACAAGTTTCGAAAAAGTAAGGAGAATGAGGCATCCGACTCCTCAGATGAAACTACAGGTATGAGTATTATTAAAATTCAGTGTTATTTTGCATTTATTAGAACTTTATATAAGGTTTCTAGATGTCTCCAGTCAATTACCATAATTTCTTGCATTTATTATCACAAGGAGATTGTCAGTGATTTTCATTTTCATTGGCACAAGGTGATTATCTGTACAGTTCATTTTTGCAAAAGCATCGGGAGATTATCTTAGAACATTTATTCTTGTGATCATAAAATTTATTTTTGTGCCATTGTAAATATAATGAGGAAAAATTTTTTTTTAAAGTTAGGTTTATCATTTGCTGCAAAATCAATTTATAGTAAACCTTTTAGATCAGTGAAAAGTGATAATTATCGACACTTGTTGTATCAAAATATTAATCAAGAATTTAATGTAAATGGCCAAATATGACCTAATTCTGTTAGGTACATTCATCTGATTCTACACAAAAATAAAATTCTAAAAGATTGCAAGTGCTTGTATATAGGCACAGATTCGCCATATTTTGCAAATAATAACATACAATATTGTTTAAAAATATTTCATTATAATTAAGGACAAAAGAAAAGAGTGCATTAGGTTAACAGTTTCCCAGTGGAAACTTGCCTGTACAAAGAAACATACAAAACTAAACCTATAATAATGCTAGTCAAGACAGCATGGATTAAATCTTGCTTCTTTATGTATTAATTGAGTGGGTAAAGACAATAATTACAATGCAGCCCAGCTGTATTGTTGACAATAGTCTCCTCTAATTTCTGTCGTCTTTCAGCTTGTGGATGTGCACATGTGAATAAGTCTGTTAGTGTCAATGCTATGAAGAAGAGTTTGCAGAAACAGGAGTTTGGACAGTGTTTAGTAAGTAGATTATACCTAGTAATAGTTGTAGACACAAAACTTAAAAAACTATGATTTTTTTTCCTCTAGTCTATTACTTCACTTTCCTTTACTTCATTTTCAATGTAAATCATTTCCAGTTTTTTGTAGGGGATTTTTTGTCTTCTCTCTTGTGAATACATTCATTGATTTGTGACAAACTCTGCTAAGTCCCTCACCTCATGCAGCTGTCCTGAAAAGTTCGAATTTCTTCATTACCTTCTGTTGGCCACTGTTAGGTGGCATAAGTTTTGAGCTTTTGCTACAGTACTTTCAACTTGGTGCTGAAGATCCCTCAAAAAACTGTGAATATCTTTGTGATTTCAAGCCATCTACCCAGAAATTTGATATATTAGAGGATGATATGGTATTTACTACAAGTGATATTTATTATTTTTTACTTCTGATCAATATTTGAATGTTTTACACAGTGTGGACTTATTCTGACTTGATGTCATTTCAGTTAAACATTACAAATTTGTACAAACCGTTCTTCATTTTCAACATCCATTGTGTGCATTTTATTGTCAGAAAATGTCTGGTATATGGTCCAGTGTAATTGCATCGAAAGTAAGGAGAGAAATCTGAAGTATTGTTCAGAAAAGTGTGACAAATTTAGCATTCACCTGAAGACAGCATTGATTGCAAACATGGTGAAGCACTTCACCATGGTGCCTCCATCATCCAAAATTAGACATACAATGATATCTATGACTATAGTATTAGCAGAAAGGAAGGAAGAAGAGGTAGAGAAATTGTTAATCTTGGATTCTTCCCAATTGCTGTTAGAGCTGCAGATGCATTGACTAGCAAGAAAAAAAATGAAACATTTGCTAAATTCAGTAGTTTTTACTTGTATCACAATTGCAAAAATACATGGGTAATTTTGAGTATATTGGGGACTGTCACCCATATCTAAGCAGCACAGTGGGAACTAGTCCCCTGATATATTTAGCATTGTCTTTGGGCATAGTCTGTGTGCATGGGAGTTTGGTCAGATCTTGATGATCCATTTCAACATTCTTTTATGCTGCATGATGCCTGTCTGGCTGCTGACAAGCCAGTCCAGCCATCTGGCCAGCTGTGCCAATTGTCTAGTGACCTGAGATTTATCACTTTGGCTAGCATGCCACATACTGGTTGATAGTTTCATGGTATATCAAACTGACTAATCCATTTGTTTTTCACACCTTCTGCACAGATGATTCCAAAGCCATCCATCCAGCTGATAACAATGTATGTCGGACAGTTGGCAATTAAGCTGATCATTAAGCAGGCTGTTGATCATAGTGTTAACCCATCCATACATTAGAACTTGATTTTTCAACTGACTAGTAATTTGTTTATGGCTGATCCTTAATAAGTTACAGCATTAGTCACATGTTTATTTAGCATTCTTTCTATTTTTCATTTCTAAGAGTAGCTTAATCAATTGGTTTATATATCATGTTCACTATATAAAATATTAAAGGGTTTATGAAGACAAGAGTGCACAAATTACAATGTAACGTTATTTTAAAACAACGCAGAATCACAGACATCAGCTACATGACATATCTATTTCCATTTTGTTTGTTAAGATACATTTCAGATCTGAATTATGTTCGGAAATACATGTATAAAAGAAACAACTATCATCGAGGAGATACAAGTAATTAAGTTAATAATCAACGTGCAGATGGAAAATTGCTGTTCGCCTGATTATTCAAAAGTCATGAAATTGTTCCATCTGCACTTAATGTCATGATGATTTATTTTATAGCATTTTATGACAAAATAGCCAAACATGTCAGCAATGTTTTCAAAATATTTAGGAATTATAAACATCGTGATCTGCACTGCATTTTATTTTTTTGCAAATATGAAGAAATATCAGTCTGCTTTTGTTTAATCCCACACTGATTTGTAACGAATGATTCAAAAGCACTTATGTTTTCTTACATACACTCGGCACCAGTGACACTTGCCACAAACAATTTCATTTTTTAATGCATTCAGCCATTTCATGAAACAGCATATACAGTACATGTACTAATCAACCGAAAAGAAACAGAAGAAATTTATTACTAGGCAGAATATCACCCATTATATACACTCCTATATATGCATGAGAATGGATAATCTCTGGCACTTGACTTCAATATAATTGCAGTCAAAGCCCCATAATTTAGTGTCAAGCTTGAGCTCTTCTTAATTTTGTTTTGTTTTCTTTTTTGTAATATCTCTTCTTTTGGTCTGGCAGAAAAATTGGCTTCCATTGTCTTAATTTATTTTCAAAATTCCCTTGAATACTTGTAAAAGAAAACCACAGTTGGCTGAAAAAGAAAAAAAAAGGATCGGCACACTTAAAAAGATCCAATGTCAGATTCCAGGGCTGGTTTGCTTTGCAATAAAATAACCTTTGTATTTGATATCTTGCTGATAAGTTCAAAGAATGAGTGTACTGCTAGTTACTGGATATGTTTATTCATCACATGGGCATCAATTTGTTTGTCATCTAGATCATAATTGTTATAAACTAGCATTGATGCCTGCAGGTTAAGTAGTATACTTAACATCCACTTGCTTTAATAATACCCTTTGTAACCCATGCTAGCGAAAGGATTGTCATTTGCATTCACAGTGAATGTACATGTATTTTCAAAAACCTGTATTGATCTTTAATTGCAAGGTACTGTCATATATTAACCTGGATATAATACAATCTTGGTTATTTTGCACCTGACACTGTATTATGCATAAATGGCAGGTGCCCGAAAGCATTCCGTTGATCTCTCTCTCTCTCTCTCTCTCTCTCTCTCTCTCTCTCTCTCTCTCTCTCTCTCTCTCTCTCTCTCTCTCTCTCTCTCTCTCTCTCTCTCTCTCTCTCTCTCTCTCTCTCTCTCTCTCTCTCTCTCTCTCTCTCTCTCTCTCTCTCTCTCTCTCTCTCTCTCTCTCTCTCTCTCTCTCTCTCTCTCTCTCTCTCTCTCTCTCTCTCTCTCTCTCTCTCTCTCTTTTTGTTGGTAATTTTCTTGGATCCATTTTTCAGTCATGATAACATATTCAAACCTCTGAGCTATAGTTTGAATGCATACACTATATGTGATATAGGGAGTTCATATATTTTTTCTTTAATAAATTGGTCATGATGATAAAAATTAATAAATAATGACAACAGGTTAGTTTCTTTCATTTTATTATCAATTAAACATTTTTTGTATTTTATTGTAACATGCAATGGGAGGGGATTCCAGTTAAACATGAGTAAGAGACGGAAGTAATGGTCAAAGACATCTTAAAAATTATGTTAAGGTTTTTTTTATGAACCCAAATATCTCAGGACCCAGTTAGTCGATGATTTTTTTAAACCCCTCCCCCGGATAACCGGGTTTTACTGTGTGTATGTAAGTGTGTGTATATATATATATATATATATATATATATATATATATATATATATATATATATACACACATACACACACACATAGTCACACTGAATCTCATTTTCTTATAGGTCCTAGCATATACTCACACACATGCACACTGAATCTCATTCTTTTCTTATTGGTCCTAGCAACAGCACCAACCCCCTTCTGTTAATTGTCTAATTTTGTATATAATGTAAATTATCTTTATATTCTTAGTTGAGTTTTGGAATTTAGCTCATGTTTTGTCCAAAATATACTATTGTACCTGGAATAATAAAGGTTGATGACAGAATTCATCTTGATGAGTACTACAGGTTCATCACAAAAGTAGATTGCTATGACCTATATTTCATGTTCCAATGACTGGTTACAGTTTGTGTATTTCTCAAGCTGTATTCATGCTGTACTCAAACAAAATGATGGTATGCACCGCATGCTTACAACAGATAAAAAAAACTAACCTTCATTTCATATTTTGTTGGCTTAAGCAAAATTTTGCTTTTGGTTCATGGTCTGTGCAGTGTATGATTCAAATACTCTGTTTCTTTTATAGGGATGTGCCAAAGAAGCATCAAGCTCCAAGAAGACAGACTTAGTCTATGAAGACATCACAGAAGGGGCCACTGGATCTGACAATTCGATCGAAGTACCGGACCCCACCATATCGGTCTGTTTACAGTGTGGAAATCAGGTAATTACTTAAAAATTTTATTGGTGGGGCAGTATACAAGTCATTTTACTACTGCTTCAAATTTATTGAGACTTTGGGGGTTCAGCTTCACCCTGTACTGCTTGTGCTTTAAATCATTTTTCTAAGTACGGTGTATCATACTTAATGTATATGTTGGGACACCATATTTGATGGGACACTATAAATTAATTCTAAAAGTAAATTTTTTACCCAAAGATATGTTTATGATATCTAGCTGTTCCTGAATGAAAATGGTGTCAATCTTGCATCCAATATGGCTGCCGTAATGGCCCACATCACACTACTTCACGAGAATGGATGGTTGTATTGTCAATGAGTTTTCATCCAAAGACTTCTAGTAATATTTAGTTTGTCCAAACTGAAAATGGTGGCAATGCCACTACAATGACAAATTTGAAATCTTTTTCATCCTTCAAGAATATCAAAGATGGTTTCAACACTTGGGTGTTACAAAAAACAAATTGGTTTGATTTGGTATTCTTGGACATTATGTCTTGAAAAGTATTGTATCAGTCCCTTTGAGGGACAACTATTTGATCTTGTGTGTGTGTGTGTGTGTGTATGTATATATATATATATATATATATATATATATATATATATATATATATATATTGTTATCCTTTAGACGGCTCCAATGACCTAGTGGTTAGAGCATCTGCCTTGGATGCATGAGATCATGGGTTCGATCCCCAGCTGAGTCATACCAAAGACTTACAAAAATGGTACTAATAGCTGCTGTGCTTGGCGCTCAGCATTAAGAGGTTAGTGTTAGGACTAGTCAGCCTGGTATCAGGATAATGTGACTTGGCTACATGCTACATGATGCCTCAGTGATAGACATCACTATAAACTGCCACACTGCAGACATTATTGAGATATTACTGAATAATTGTTAAAAGCTACCTTAAAAATCCAAATCACACACTGACACACATCTTTGGAGATTTTTCTTTATGAAAACCATGTTACCATGATTAAGTAATACCACTTGGGGTTAAAATTTTGATGGCATATTATCCAGATGATCTGATTAGGTTTTAAGCATTTTGTTCAGTTCTTACATGCAAGTACTATATGCTTTTCATTTCCCCTATAGTTTCTATACATGTGCAAGTTAGCATTTACAAGCTGACATGTCAGCTATTTACACAAGTGATATTGGGCACACATCAGTCTCTTGTTTAGCTTGTGAGAGCTCAGTTTTGTGAGTTGGTGAATGTACTCCCAATGTATTATGATTGTGTAAAACTCAAGAATATATATTACTCAAAAAATTGATTTCTAAGTGTTATCAGAGATATTTTACTCCAGAAATTTGTTTTTATTCTCTGATTCAGGGCTGTGACAAGAACTCCACTGAGAAACATGCATTGAAGCATTTTGATACTCCACGGTCCAACTCCCATTCTCTGATCATCAATACCACCACCTGGATGGCTTGGTAAGGTGAAATTTGTATACACAAATCTTGTCCTTTTTGCGCTAAACTTTAGAACTCAAGATCAAGTAATTTACAAAATGATTTTGAAAGAAAGGAAACTTTAGTGAAAGATGTCCCTTTTTTTGCTTTGTTTTGTGAGACCTGACCATCAGATCTCTTCCTGTGTTATTAAAATCTTGTATTAAAAGTTTTTGAGTTTATATCCAGAGTATTCATTATTCATTGTTTGTAAGTTGAGATATCAAACTCTAAAGTAATCACACATTGAGCACCTTTCATGCACTCTGAAACAACAAATTCTAAGATTTATTATGTTAACATGTTGTCTTGCTTAATTTTGTCAGAATTTTGAAAACTTGTTTATGAACATTTAGGTGCTATGAATGCAATGCCGAGATTCCAGTCGACCGTAGCAAGCGACTAGTAGAATGCATGGAACATCTTAAGAAGTTGGCAGGAGTAGGAGCACATGACCCACCTGGAGGTAAACAAAAATAATTACTGCAAAATCAGAAGCTAGAAGTATTCAGGAAAATAAATACTTAATTGCTTGGGATGAATTCTGTATGCTTCAGAAAAGGGGAGCAAACAACTTAAATAGACTGATAAATAAACAATTTTCCATTGCTGGTCAATGTTTGTGCAAATACCTTTGACTCAAATAAACATGCAATGGTTTCACTCTGGTATGTCATCATACTTTTGATGTTATACTTACAAAGTATCATTTTTAAATCAATTATCTCTATAATTTTTGGCCAATGTACAATACACTGCTATTATATGCTATTGGTTAGTTGGCATTACTTTCTAAGGGAGGCAACTCATGAAATCCAATACATGTTGCTAGGACAAAGCACTAAAATATCTGTTTGATCTGCCAAGGTGTAGATTGGATTATCATATTGGAATTTTTGGTTAGAGAAATAGAGAAAATGTGTCTATAATGATTTTGTATAAATACATTGTGAAGATGATATTATATACCCCAAATTATTATGTGTACATATTTTATATAATTCATTTGTAACTTAATAACAATTGTATGAAATAAATTTATTACATGTAAAAATAGAGAAGCAATCTGAGGAATGTAGACTCAAATTAAAATGTTTACATTCTAACCATTATCATCAGGAAGATTTTCCAGTGCAAAGTCAGTGGAAGAAAATGGGATTTAATTAAGTTTGTTTTCATGTATGACATTTCAATTTTATTGTATATCTAGATAGTCAGATTAGTTATAACTTTAAGAATTGTAACATTAGCTTCTAAATGAACTTGGATTAATTAAATGACAAGTTTAAAGGTTGGATTTTCTCTTTAAAATATTTAAAGCTTTACAAATTTACATTAATTGATTTAATAACAAAGTTTTTTCATTAAATGTATAGATATTGTACTATCTTTTTTTGTTTTCTCTGTTGCAGCGCGAAATACAGCAGGTCCTACTGCATCTTCCAGTGCTGATATCTTAAAAGGGAGTAAGGGTTCCAGTGTGTCATTAAGCCAGAAAGTAATGGTATGGGACAGAATTTCTCATTGAAAGTGCCATAATGAATTTAAGTTTTAGAGCACATAAACAAAAAATAAATAATTTTTGTATGTGAAGTCACATCTATGCAACAAATATAACCTTTCTTTGTCTGAACACTTCCAAATAAATTTTGAAATATAATTGGCTAGATCACCAAACATTACACAGCAGTTGTCAGCTCCTGTTCAGTTACCTTGTCACAAAACACTCATATTGCTTTCTTGTTTTTTGTGTATATTTTCTGATTCTCCAATATGACTTCATTCTTCACACACTACATAGCAAAAACAATATGAGACTTAAAATAGAGCTATATTATTTATAATGTATATCTTGCTTAGCATAACTTTTAATTTTGTTTATTTCCTAAAAAGTATTATATGCAGATTTAGCTTTATTCATCTTTTTTTTTTACCTTGTCACATTCTTGTATCTTGTATCAAAACAAATTGTTACTGCATTATTAATTAGATGATGTATGTACATGCTTATTAGTGGAGTCAAACTACAAATAACATCTGCTTCTGCGATGGCAGTTTTGGTCTGTGTTTGCAGTTGGATTCATGAGTATATACAGTACCTGTCATTATTTCATTGTGTTACTGGTTCCCTACTGAAATGAGTTGTTGATTTTTAGCCATGTTGATTCAGTAATGTATAAAGTGTCCATATTAAATAGAGAATTTATTGCTAATGCCATTATAACTTCAAGATAATGCTAAGTGCATGTCATTGGTCAAGGAAATTATATATTTCATATAAAAACAAGAAGAAAACATGATTAAATATAGTTATTGTTAATTATTTTCCACTTAATTATCAGCATTATTTATAACAATCCCATCTATTCATTGATAGAGTTAGTCTCTCAACAAGCAGAAAGTTTTTTTTCTTAAAATTTTTAAATAACATTACAGCTGAGATAACATATTAATCAAGTTACGAACAAGAGTTTTCAGTGTCCCTAAACCTGAAAATTTGCTGTGATCTCATGTCCTATCTTTTATATTTTATACAAAATGTAAAAACTTATATAGCGTCCTGAGACTAAGTTATCATACCTGTTGATTTTATTACTGCTAATATGCAGTATAAGTTAGATATTCAAACTAATGAAAACATAGTCTTGAATTGATGTTTGTGTTGAGTTTCTAAAGTGTTTAAAAAATTTTGTAAATCAAATTATAAAAGATTTGTATGTAAAAGAAAATATTGAGAAATGGAGCAGTAAATATAGGGCGTATAAATATCCTGTGCATGACATAAAAATGATTGGTTAGATTTAACCAGTTGGAAAATGTCTTATTCAGCACTACAAATTGTGCTTTGAAATTTGTAAACTTGAATACTTGCAGGGGCTGAGTAATTTGGGCAACACATGCTTCTTCAATGCAGTCATGCAGGTGAGTGTATTTATACCAACAAAAAAGATAACAAAAACTAAATATAACTTCCTTCTGAGCACAGTGTAATAATGTGTTGAAAGTGTCATTGAAACCCACAAAACAATATCATCAACCCACAAAATGCTCACTTCTGTATAATGATTCACAATTTTCACAAACAAGTAGTTGTTTGAAGTTAGACACATGTTTCTCAGTTAAATCCGTAAAAGAAAATCTTTGATTCAAACTTTATACTGCGAATTTGTTGCTCATATTGATATAGAATACTTACAGACTTTAGCATTTAACTTTTTCTGTACCTCCAGGTACAAGGTACAATGTGTTTTTGAAACTTTATTCATACATATCTTTGCACAAAGTTTATAAACATTTACAACAATGAAGGTTGCAGTAACCTTTGAATGAATACATGACTACACTATTTAGAGGTAATTATTAATTAGTTTAAGTAAGCTCATTTTTTTATTGCAGTTCTATTCTAAAGAAGGAATCTTGACTTTCTTTGAATGATTAGTAAATAAATCTGACATTTTGTTTTCAGAATTTAATTCAAACATACAGTCTGGAGAACCTTTTGATGGAAAGGGGCAAGAAAGGGGGACCACTCTTTCTGCCAGGCAAGCAATATATCAGTGATGACTCTAGTTCCTCCAGTGCAGATGAGGAGGATCTTATTAAGTTCCTGGTATGGTTTTTAAAAGTTGTCTTTTAATAGCATAAATTATTCCAAGTGCCTCTCAATATGTCGTCCATGAAGATTTTAGAATTAGTGGTCAATTTTCATTGTCTTTTTGTTTTCAAGTATAGTGAAACATACATGTCACTTTCTAATGGCAACAGCGTCATCATCAACATTAAAGAGTTTTTAAAAATTATCTGGGAGTCAGATATGGGGGGGATAAATTATCACAATTATGAATGTGAGGTTCTGCTCTGCAAAGACTTGGTAATTTTAGTATTAGCTCAGTCTTGTGGAATACTTATATCATGGCATACTTTTCATGCTAGTTATTCCAGTAGATTGTGTTGATTTGTTTCGGTAAAAAGTACAATATTCTTGCATATTTCAGTATTTATTTTGTCTCAGAGCTGCTGAAAATGTATTTAGACACCTGACTTCCACCATGTACCTGTATATAAATCAGGCATTGAAGGTAACAGTTTTTCTTTTTCTTCATAACCTTTTTCATGTTGTTTCAGCCCAGCATTGAAATCAATCTTACAGAAGCTGGACCCCTTACTACAGCTCTTGTGTACTTCCTTCAAGAGATGAACACAACAACTCGAACCAACATTATCAACCCCAGTGCCCTTTTTGGGCAAGTCTGCAAAAAGTAATTTCATTTTTATAGTGTTCCCTTGCTGTCATGAACCCTGCATCTTTCCTACCTGAAACGTAACAAAGACTCCTGTGAGCTTCAATAACCCATCTTTACACAGAATACTACTTTATGACATGTATATATTCTCCAAAAAGTAACAGTTTTGTAGGTTAAAACAAGAGATAATTGATGTACACTCTTGATTAATCACATATCTTGGTTTAAGGCTAAAAAAGAGAGAAAACAGATCCTCAAAATTTTCTGATGATGCTTATGTTGAGTCATTGTCAGTTTTCTAATCACAGATGCATATTACTTTCTTTGAAGTTTCTATTTTATATAGATTTTTCAGCAGATGGGTTATGAATAAGTAATCTGACTTCCTTTTCTGATATCTCAGATAATGTAACACAACATTTTTATCCAGCCACATCACAGTATTGTCAATTTTGACATTTTGTATTCATTTAGCATACTTCCTCTATTCTCTTTTAGAGGGGATAGCATTTTTCCAAATTCTTGAGTCAGTCCTATTTTTTTCAATTGATTTCATTTAATCATAGGGCCCCAATGTTCAAAGGCAACCAGCAACATGATAGCCATGAGCTTCTACGTCACCTGCTAGACAGTATGCGATCTGAAGAAATCAAGGTAAATAATGTATTCATTTATAATATTTAGATCAGAAGTACAAGAAAAAAAAAGAATCCACTTTTGTTCTGCTTGTAATGCATGGGCAGGACATGGACAATCTTTTGTAACATCTTTGTTGTTGTTGGCTTTTATATAGCTCAATTTCACTGATACTTTTGCATGCACAGAATATAACACCTTTTTGTTATATTCATTATGAAGGGATGTTCATTTCAGGCAAAAGTAGCTTACAGTGACCACTTTTCATGCTCCACTAACTTTACTGGGTATATGGAAAATGCCCCAGCAGAACAGTTAAAATAGCATTTTAAAGAATTCTACTTAGAAAGATGTTTTATTGGAATGATGCTGTTGCCATCATTGGTAGCTGTATCATTCATTCTAATATTATGGCTAGGGTAAGATTCTACAGTAGTTAAACTTGTGGCAGATATATTGTGCATTCCATCAGCACAACAGCTAAGTTGGTTTGCCCATACAAAAGCATTATGTAGGTCCTTGCCCATTTTCACTTGCAGGTGATGTGTACTGGTGGTGTGACTTACGTAATTAGGTTTACATAGACATGAACGTCAGAGAAACTGATTTAGTATAAGCAAAGATTGGTTACGTGTAAAAAGCAGTTGATTTAAAATACTCATTTCAGAATATCTGCATAAATATTTTTAAAAATTCTCATTTGGCAATTACAGAAAAGAAAATTCTGATAAAAATTATATGAGCAGTATTTATAATGTATACAAGGACCACAAATGGGAATTGTGTTCTTTCATCTGATCTGGTGTAAATGAGTATCAGTTCAAGCCTAAAGCTGATTTTGAAATACATATTATCTCTCACAGCATGATCTAGTGGGAGATACATGATGCTGAATGAATAGTCTATTGATATTCTGATTTTAAAATACATTATATCTTTTTCAGCGTGGTCAGCTTGGAGTATTGAAGTATTTCAAGTTGAAAGAAAATGTCAACCCCCAAAAAGTTGATGATGATACCAAGATGAAAGTCAGGCGTAAGTTTAATGCTATATATTTGTTGATATTTTAATTGTATTTTGATTTACTATCATGGTTTTCTATGCTAGTCAAATATTTTCCAGAATGCTGGTATCTCTTGAAATACGTTACCCAAAATATGATGTATCGCTTCACAGATCAAAGTTTTCCAGGCAAGTTTACCACATAGTATAGAAAAGGAAATTGATTTTTAAGTTTATAAGAGTTACTTCCCTTTGTTTATTATCATTCTCGTGTGTGTATATATATATATATATATATATATATATATATATATATATCGACATACATAGAGAAAGTGGTTATTTTGCCTTTCAAAGAGTGTTGGATTCGGAGTTAGCAGAGGTTATTTCTCTAATGTTAATAAATAGGTAACATGTTGGACTGAGAAATAAAAGAACAGAACAAAATTCTGCAGTTTGACTTACACTTGAATCTCAGACATATATCACCTAAATTGGGAATATTGTTGAAATTCAGCTCCCAAAAAGCCACAGTAAAATCCCTATTGATTGTCACCCATATATTCTCATGCCAGCATAGGTACTGATACCATGTAAGACACATTTTACACTTCAAACCATTGATATAAAGGTATAGCAGTTGTCAGTTAGCTGGAGACATTTACATCCTGCATGCATAATCTATCTTGATCACTCTCTTGACACCTATAAATATAGCAAGCAGAACGAAGGCATATGCATGAGAAATCTGAGAAGCATCATGTTGAATTTACTAAGAGGACACTAATAATAAATGTACATGGAAATAATATGCATGAAATTTCAAAATAATAAAAACAACATTTTGACTGAATTATAACTAGAGTTTCCTTCTCAGGTGCAAGACAACTTAACAGCATCAATTAATTAATGAAAAGGTACAAATGGATTTGGTTTTGCAAAGCCCAGAGAAGGACCATGCTTTCTAGCATGAGCAAAATTGAATGAATGGAATTTGGCACCAATTCTTCTACTCAGTGAGAGTGCACTCTCATCTAAGTTTCACCCTGGCAAGCAGACTTTCGTAGCACATTACAAAGAGTCTTGTCAGTGAACAGTCCACTTTATGATGTGTGATCTCCAGCTATAGAGCTGACTTATTGATGATTGATTGATGGCTGGTGAATGTTGACAGGTGAATTCTGAGTGTAGTCCTGAAGGATGGAGTTTGTGCTGTATCTCAGTATATGCTCCATATTGTAGGTATTGTTCAGCCATGGTGCTAATTTGGGTTGTTATACCCATGTGCTGCTGTGGAGGGTGACAATGGCCCGGACGAAGATAAAGGTCACCATGTAGTAAAGAACCAAGAGTTCTGGACCAACCAGTCTACAGAGAACAAGAGATTTAATGGATCTTTAGGCAGGCAGGAGGGGCAAGCCATTTATGGTTGCCTCCTCAACCATTCGACAGCAAGCACATTGGGGCTGAGAAGACCTTTCAGATTTGTGTTTGACTCCACACGATATATGTCCCAATGTTTCATATCACATTTCACTATTTGTTTGAAAACTCATCATATTTCAATATTTAAGTTTAACATATCCATCACTAGTTTAGTAAACTGAATCATTTTTTTACTATTTGTGTGGAAATTGTCAGTGTTTATATGAATCATTTTTTCCAGCATTTGGGTCTTTTACTGTAAATTTATTCAGTTATTCATATTTATTGGCAGTTAGTTATTGTACAGTAAGCCATCAATCAGTAATAGTCTCGTGTACAAGAAGAACTGATGGGATAGTCTGTTGTCTGATCAAACATTAGTGAGAGATCTGTTATTGTAGTATTTAAAGAATTGTCATGAAACTTTATGCACATGTTCATCCCATGGTCTGGTTGGTTCTAAAAAAAAATGGTGCCACTTGGACATCCAAAATAACCTTGAAGTGGCTATCTTGAAAATCTTGTTACTGCTACTTCTCTGAATAATTTGTCAAATCAGCAAGGGATTTTCACAGAATGGCTTCATAAATGGCACTGATTTGACATCCAGTATGGCTACCTCCATCTTATCCACCTTTCCATGCTCCTTCTGCCAGAGCTACTTTAAGAAGTTTTGGGGCCCTGGGCACAAACTCTTAATTTTAAACGTAACCAGAATTGCACCTCAATCTCTCAGTCTATAGAGTATTGCATCGCATTTCCATGTGCATGTGTGTCATTTTGTTAAATTTATTAATACAGTACTAAACTGCTAACACAACCAACACCAAAATTTTGTTTTTGGGCCTCCACGGTGCCCCTTGCTGTTCATGTGTCTATGCCTTAAAATGGCACTGCCTTCTGCAGATGATTCTGCTGGAACAATGACTCCGAACCTTGGATTGTTCAGCTCAACAGATGCCTGCTTCACTAGCAAGACGAGGAGTGTGGAATACCTTTTGAAGCCCCAAACTAGAAATTACAATCAGTACAGATGCTCATACTTAGCAGTGAAGAAATTTGGTGATTTCACAGAAAAGTGAGACTTTGAATTTTTTCAGCTTCCATATTTTAACTTCTATTGATCTCAGCTAAAATATAATTAGCCAAAATTTTAAATCCATATTACTGATCAGAATCACTAAACATTACATAAACATTGCTTCTGTTTCGGACATAATATTTACCTGATCTGTTATCCTTCAGAATATGGTCGCCAGGTTAAGCATACATTTGTGGATTCTTTGTTTGGAGGCTGTCTTATTAGCACAGTAACGTGTGAAGAATGCAAACATGTAAGTGTATCCTTTTGTATATTGAAGGTTCTGCATGCTTTTCTTTAGCTTTCGATTTGTGATATTTACAAGCTTAATACAACTAATTTGTACTTGGAAACTACTAATATATTTATAAAATGATTGAAGAAATTGTGAGTTTTAGAGTATACCCAGTACTCACACTTACATTAATGGCGTCTCTCTCTCTCTTTCTCTCTCTCTCTCTCTCTCTCTCTCTCTCTCTCTCTCTCTCTCTCTCTCTCTCTCTCTCTCTCTCTCTCTCTCTCTCTCTCTCTCTCTCTCACTTTTGCACATTTGTGATAATTGAGTCAAGCTCAGTAGAACTGACTGCTAATATATCAGTATTCAGAAGTCTTGGTTACTAATGCAGCACTTTCTGCAAGAATCTCTTGGGTTAAAAAAATTAAGACATTAAAGATTACATTTTCATAATGGTTGGGCTATCTGTGCTGAAATTCTTCCGATGTAGTAAACAAAATTCTCCAGATGTGATAAATAATTAATAAATTATATGAATTACATTCATTGTGTACATTCATTCCCAACACTTGATTTTCTCGTTAACTGATGTTGTGCTTAAACTAGTATTCCTTTTATTCATCTTGCATTCATCTAGCATGAAGTTTCATTTCTTCTGATGTTTAAAATTATTCAACTTTGTAATTTTGTGTTTTTCTCTAGATCTCACAGATTTTGGAACCATTCCTGGATTTGTCTCTGCCTGTGATGGAGGAAAAGGTCAGATTTTTAACAGTTGCAGTGAATTCATTGTATTTCATTGAGTATGGATTTTCTCATATACATTTGATCAACTTGCCAACAACTCCCCCCCCAAACCATTTTAGGTCTACCGAAAAATCAATTTATCTTTGATCCTCTTATAAATCAGGGCCTGGTTTCAGGATAATGTGACTGGGTGGGACATCATGCCACATGTCTGCAGCATGATGCCCCGGTGCTAGACATCACAATAAACTGCCACACTGTAGATATTGTAGTGATATGACTGAAAAATTGTTAAAGTTATGTTAAAAATCATAATCACATCACATAAATCAGGGAAAATTTTGTAAATCACATCAGTCTGAAGGGGTGACGCAGACATGCCTACCGTCTAACATTTTGCATATTAGTCCCGCAAAATGCCCAAATCTGCCTTTGTGTCCCGCAAATATGCATTTAGTGTTGAGAATCTGCAAAATTAGGGGAAAAAAGAATCCGCATGTCATAAAATATGCTATCACCGACTGGAACAGGAAATTATAAAATCTGTGCATGTACGATGGTTTAAAATTGCCATTTCAAACTCGTGATCTGAGGCGGTTGTTATACAAAAGTTTGAATCATAGATTCTTTTATATTCTGATTACAATAAATTGTTTTTTGATTTTGGACCAAAATTCATGGATTCTAAAAAGCATTTCGATATTGATGAAATTGATTAAAACCTTACATCAAAATGTTTTTGTAAAGAATATGCTGATAGGTATGAATTCTTCAAGCAAGGAAAAAATGCAGACACAAACGCTTTCTGCGACATCTGTAATTGTGAATTTTCAATAAAGTTTGGAGGAATGTTCGATATTTGCAGACACGTTTCAGGAAAAAGGCATTCTGACCTTGAAAAAGAAGTTAAACGTTTAAAGAAAATTGTTGGATTTTTTTTATATTAAAGACTGGATCTAGTGTGACTTCATTGTCTATGCCTAAGTCTGATGTAATTAGAGCTGAAAGTATGCTATTAGATATTATTACTGAACTCAATATACTTATAAGCACACTTGATAATTTTCAAAGGCTTGTAAAATTATGTTTAGTGACTCTGACATTGCTAAACAATTTCAGTGCAGTAGATCAAAAGGAACTGCTATTGTTAAAGAAATAGCTACCAATACTACATTAAAGATAGCTGAAAGAATGCGGAATTGCCCATTCACTGTTTCTACAGACATAATGATTAAGAAAACTTCAAGACTTGAATTTTGTATACTTGTATATATTGTAAAGAGGCGGGTACTCTGTTTTATACCAAAGTATTTATTATAAATATGCATTACTAGTATATAATGGTGTTTTGAGAGAATTTTTTATGATTATTTTTATGTTCCTCATTTTCATGCTCTCTCCCTCAATTTTGGTGATGGCGTCCCTCAAAAAAATTTTCTGGGGTAGACATGTATGGGTGATGTGTCATATGTGCATCCAAGTTGGACTTTGGAGAAATGTATAAGCCAGACTGGTTAGATATATAGAAAGAAAAAATAAGGACAAAACCAGTGTTGTTATTGTTGTTGTAGGGCTTAAAGCCATTTCTTAGCACCAGATAAGCTATACATGCCGACCAGTATAAGTGGTGAAGGAAGAACTTGGGGAAAACCCTGGAAAGAATTACCAACCCACGAGAAGCTACTGGCAAGCTTCCTCATGTACCCACATTGGCCGATAGTGAGACTCGAACCAACTCAGGCAGAGGTGAGATGGCAGGGATCCATAACAGTGAGCACTTTTGACCACTCAGCTGCTCATGGTCCCCATAAACAGTGTAAAATATAATTGTTGAGTGGAATGTGTTACAAATAAATTGACATCTTTGTGTAATGAAATTCAATAAAATCCATGATGTTTGACATTTTAAATAAATATATGTGATAAACCCCAGAATTTGAATTGACATTGTATACCAGTTTAAAATTAGAAGTTCTCAATAAGTCTATTACAGTATCTCATAATATATTAATTCCAGACATCTTTCAAATAAAAAAATATAAGTTTACAATTCACATTATCCTATAAATGTCATTGTATAATGTCATCTGGTACGAAGTCCGATAATTCGTGCTCATTTTCTGATAAAAAATCATCCATTACAGTCTAGTCCTTGCTAATCACCGTATAATCATCTTAAATATTGTCCTACTCCATTTCCTCACCTTCAGTGTAATATGCAATTGCTTATGAAGAAACTGAACTTGGGCTGTATAAGTAACACTTTGATCATGCAGTCTGAAATCTATTAATGTATGCAACTACATGTGTCAATTGTACAACAAAATCACAGGCAGTTCAAATAACCACCCTCTGTTATTTGGTACTGAGCAACTATCAGACTTCATGGGAATGCAAAGAAGGTGCTGTCTTTGCAACTTTACAGCTTATGATCAAACATGGATTGGAAGATGTAGAACTCTACCTGGTGCTGATAAAGTATTAAATTCATGGCTTATTGAAAAGGATGTCACTAAGACTAAGTATACTTGACAATCTGTTCAGTTGAATATAATGTGTACTGTCAATTCATCAGTCTCTGATTACATCTCGGAACATTCTTAGTGTTTTTCAACTTGAAATTGTCAGAAGATGATTTGGTCTAACTTACAGAAAAATATCTACTTCCTTGCTAAGAAGGTCTTATTAGGGTTGGCAGGGCTGTGAACATATAAGTACATTAGTATCACTTTTCTGAATGTGAGGATGGGGGCAGTGCTAGCAACGTTAAAATTGTGTTAAAAGTATCTGTAAGTCAGATAAAAGGTTGAATACATCAATGCATGGATTTAGGTGAGAACACCTAATTTAATTTTAATGCTAATAATTAACATTATTTTATGAAAGATCCAATGTGTTTTAAAGATTAAAAAGATTTGATATATTTAAGTGATGCTGGCAAGATGGTTTACAAATCGTTTTGAAACCCATTATTTTTCTTTTCTATTTCTGTATCTATAGGCAAGATTCGGACATATGAGCTGTTGTGAGTGCATTATACATTTAGCAAGAATTTGCTGTTAGATATCATAAATTAGGTATGATTTAAAAATGATATTTATTTGCAGCCTCAGAGACCTAATCAGATGACCAGTGCAAAGAAAAAGGATAGCAAAGATAGCATGGAAGATAATAGAGATGCACATGTATTGAAAGGGATTGAGGGGACAGAAACCAAAGACGTCAGCAAACACATGAGTAAGAAAAAGAGGAAGCAGGCGAAAAAGTTGGCAAAGGTATCAGATATGGCAGTTTATCTTCATTCTCTTCCTTTGCTGCTGTTGTACAGAAAGTAGCTAATCCACATAGCTTGCACAGTTCTTGCTGTCTTCCTTCTTTAATAGTGTTAATATCTGTGTTGAGTAACATAACCACTCTGCATGTCTTTTCACTCCAAATCAGCTGTTTTAAATTTATACTTCCCTTCAATGCTTCTTGATATATTAATGATGTTTTAGCTTTTTAAAACCATTTTTTTTTTCAGGCATATTACAGAATCATAATATGTTAGAGTATATTTACAACCTTTTAAACCCAAAAGTCCACCCCACTTCTGCCAAACCACAACAAAGATTTTAAAAAAGACATTAAAACCGACTTTGGCTTTTTTAGGACTGGAAGTCTTGTTTGACTTTCTTTCCATGCAAGCTGAAAGCAACTTAGCACTACCAATGCCGTTTTGTGATGTGTTTATTGCTGGGTGGATGGAGATATGCAAAGTAGCTTAGGTACTTCTAATATAATAAAATAATATTGAAAAAACATTTTACCTTTGAAAAATTAATTTCACCTTCATACAGTTGACTCTGCAATTAAATCTTATATTACAAAGCACATGATAAGGTCTCACAATGTTGACAATTACATTACTGCATCATATACTTTTCTTGGTCCATTGGGATTAGTTATTTTAGAAGTTTTACTTTATATACATAAGCTGTTTCTGATGATATTTCAAACTAACGTATGTTTGTTTTGTCATCCATCCAAAATGCCTAAACTTGTACTACCATTCATCTTGTCAATTTAGTTATGGACCAGCTTTATACTGAAGTTATGCTCCACACCAATTTAATTATGAACCAGCCAAATACTGATGTTATGCTCCACACCAATTTAATTTTGAACCAGCCAAATACTGAAGTTATTCTCCACACCAATTTAATTTTGAACTAGCCAAATACTGAAGTTATTCTCCACACCAATTTAATTTTGAACTAGCCAAATACTGAGAATACGCTCCACAATTTTCTTACTATCACTGGCAGAATGTTGGAATTCAGCCTTCATATATTGTTTTCGTTTTTTATTGAAGAGAGCTAGTAAAACATCCCATAACAGGAGTGCCCCATTGGAAGGGAAGAAAGAAGGGGGAGAAGAGGAGGAAGAGGAAGAAGAGGAGGAGGAAGGAGACAGAGAGGAAGATAAGGAAGAGGATACCAAAGACATGGAGGAGGAAAGATCTGCATCAGGTGGGTAGAGAATGTTATAGAATTCTAAATAGCCCAGAAGTGCTTTTCATTTTACTTTTATATCAAAAACAGAAGCAAGATAGTTGGAAATATTTTTATTTTTTATCTCACCTTCATTAACAGGATAGTGAGACAAAGTTGTTACTCTCACCTGCATTAACCCTTTCATCACGGCAGACCGCATATGCGGTCAGGTGAAGAGAATCCGTCAACACTATGGACCGAGTTTTCGGTCTAGGGCAGTGTTCTTTTTAACGTTATAGTACCCGACTAAATATCTTTCGGGATACCTCTAATAACTTCCATCTGGTAATGTAGATGTTATATTTGGATTATCTCCTGAGTTTAGCTTGTATACAACTAGAAATAACAAATAAAGTAGGAACTTTTAACGTGTTTCCGAATGCTGAAATTTGTATCCAAAATGGCAGCGTTTGAAGGATTTTTAGAGGAGAGTTTTCGGAGGATTTAAATAATTTTGACCTGATAAATTTGTTTGACAATGAGAGAAGACGTATGGAGAGACAATGGAATGCACTTGTGGGTGACAGTGATGACAATGAAGATGACTTTGAAGGTTTGAACCAGAGGAATTGTACGCTCCACGTTTGTTTTTTTGGACGAAGCCCGAAAACCAAAGAGATTTGTTTCAGTTTTCTGACAGAGTTGGGCACACCTGAGAGTTATATGGCTGCAGGAAAGCTTCGGATTATTTTCAAATATTCTATTCAGATGAAGTTTTTGGAAAAATTGTCCGTTTAACGATTTTCAATGCGACGATCTAAAGTGGCAGAGGCGATATAGGTCACTTACGTGTGTGGACAGATCTCACCTTGGAGATCATTTTGGTTCATTTTATAGAATTTTATATATTATGGACACCATGAAAGAAAGACTTGTGTTGTTACTCTGATTATTCACTAGTACATCTAGGGTCAAATGAACAAGTTTTGAGAACATTTTAAGTTTTCTAAGAGGTAATAAAATAATTACTTGTATTTTACCTGTTGTTACCTGATTGTACCAGCATTTTAACAGTTGTAATAGATATGCACATTTTATTGAATTAGTCATAAAATTTGATTTTTAACCTTGATTTTGACACCTAATCCAGCCAGATATCTTTAACATTGGCAAAGTTATGTTGTTTCAAAGTCCACAAGTCATTTTGCTTTACAACTCCAAAGTTACTTAGTGTTGAGGACTCTATGCCTACAAAGTTACTTAGTGATGAAAGGGTTAACAGGACATTGAGACAGAGTTACTTTTTATGTTGTTGACAATAGCAGGATAGCATAACATGTATTAATTTTTATCGGCTGTTCTTTTTTAATCGTTTCAACTTTGTACATATTTAGATTCAAATAAATTTAATGATGAGGGTGATGCAGTTTTGCAAAATAACAATTTGAATTAAAAAAAACAGAGCATGAAAGGCAATGATCAGGTGTAATTACCTCATTTTAGATATTGGCATGGGTAAAAGTTCTCTGTCATAAGTCATAAATTCTGTCTTCAGAACGTCACTATAGGTTGATTTTCCTTTGAGTTTTTTGTGGGGGAGGTGTTAGGGGGTTGAAATGGTTATAAAGTGTTTAGTAGGAAAACAATCAATGCTTAGGGATACTAAATTTTAAACTTAGGATTTACTGCTCAGCAAGCAAATGGAAGTTTTTGCATTCATTCAGGCTCTCAGATATGTTCTGCTGAATAACAAATTTCTTACTTTGTAATTCAGTACCATCTATGGAAACTAAATTCAGTTATTATTTTAAATTACTATTTGATTCCTAGATTTACCTTATAAGAATGATAGTGAATAGAGGTCACTGAATTACTTTACCTCCCATTTTATATCATTCTACCATTGTTTTTTCTATAAAAAAAAAACCATCACATGTTGTTTCATAGAAAGATTTTTTTCAAACATAACAATCTGTTGCATTATCTTAGCATGGCAGTCATTGATCAGGATGACTGGAATGTTGCCCTTGCTAAATTCGCAGACATTGACTGCATTTATTTTTTTTCTTTTCTCCAATTTAGTACAGTTACAAATTTATAAATAGCTAAAAGAAAAGCACACTATTTTTAATTAAAGTTCAACCATCTGCTTCTCCTAATTCTTGGTTCTCTAAGTAGAAAAATGTGTCTATTTCAGCAGCATTATACAATGTATATATGCAGACTGACTTTCATGGTGAGAACAGGAGAATGACTTTGAAACAAAAACAAGTCAACATACAAAATCAGTGCATTGTAACAGATTTAAGACTGAGAAAATATTATTTGTTGACTAAGTGAATGAAAATGAATTATTTAATATCATCCTTTTAGAAAAAGCATTTGTGGTTATTTGTTAATTTAAAGAGCCTTGATTATTTATACAGCAAATTAAATATTTAATTGCGCTATTGTCATGTTTGTTTGTTACATTCAGGTTTGGTTCAAGCTTTTGAATTATAATGTATCAAACATTTCCATTTCAATTCTGTGTTTAGCTCCTTCATTTTCACATTTACAGAACAAAAATCGAAATATTGTCTTGAGCTAAAGAAATCACTTTTCTTTTCAAAATTTATGTATTGTTGATTCACTTTAAAGAATCAGAATCTTTGGATGTTTGGTTACAATTTTCATGCAAAATATAATGTGTCAAAATTACTTATATTTTAGCTTTCAGATTGTTTCACACCCCTGGACCCCCAATGAGGTCTTTGCCCTGGACCCAGAAAGGGACTCAAGGGACCTCCTTGACCTCTGGCATACTTTTCCGTATTTTGGTTTTTCTTGACTTTCACACATTTAGTAATATTCAGGATCTCCAAATGATTCTGTCATGAATTTAATGTGATTCATATTTAGAAGGAATTACAGATGCTCACATGTATACATGGTGAAAAACAAAGCCATCACAACAAGTTAGGTCAGATATTTTTGTCATGTAGCAGCACATTTGAACAAGGGATGATTGGTTACAGACATGAACTCCACATGAAATTTTACAAGAAACTAAGGACTATGTTTTAAATGAGAATAAAATGCAGAGCAGTGCTTTCTATATAATTAAATTAACTTTTTAATATGTTTGTTGATATACTTATAAACTATCTTTAGAGTGTCCGATATCTCATAAAGAAGCATTAACAAATTTGAAACATGTTTTTATTTCAGTGTTTTGGGAAAAATTTACGTCATTTTCATCTCAAATTCATGAACAATAATAAATGATGCCGCCTGGACATATGTGTACATTAATCATGCAAAAGTTTCTATCTGTCAGATGATTTGAAATTATCTTTGCATTAAAACTTGCATAATGAAACCTGAACTGCAAAGAAAATTTTGCATAATGTGAATAGTCTAAATGAAGCCTTCCCATGTTTTGCTCTGTGTCTGTTTAAAAGACGTTCAAGATTCTTTTTTTTTATGTCTTGTGACCCAGAAGACTTTTCATGTATCATCATCAGTCCCGTAGTCTGGTAGACCATTGGGGCACTGCATGAGACCGAACAACCAGCTTCCTTCATTTGTCTTGATTTTCCATCTTTCTCAGTGATTGCTCAGTGTCCAGTCTGTCCACTCCCGAATGTTGTCTGCCCACCTCTTTCTCTGCCTGCCTCTCTTTCCTCTTCCTTGTACAGTGCCTTGCAGAATTGTCTTGGCAAGTCATGATGATCATGAGACATGCCCATACCACTACGTGAGGCCCAACGGCTTGTCTGATCCTTTGCTGTATTTCTTCATTGGTGACACTGTCTTTTCATGAGATGCCGAGGATCTTACAGAAGCATCTCATTTCTGTGGCCTGTATCCTTTCTCTAAGTCAGCTGTTATGGTCCATGATTCACAGGCATAGAGAAATATGGAGATCACCAGTCTGACCTTTGCAATGAGTATGATATTCCTGTCGCTCTGTATGGGCTTCAGTTTTGTCAGCGCTGCTGTTTTCTGCGCAATCCTGGAGAGTACATCAGGCTTGGATCCTTCATCTGTTACAATTTCCCCCAAATACTTGAAGCTGTGGACCCTGATGTCATTTTGGTCTTCTCTGCACTGATTTCTATGCCACAAGCTGCAGAGGTTTTGTTGAGGCTCTCTAATAAGTTAGCTAGTTGTTTCTCATTTCCTGCTAATCCATCAATGTTGTCAGCAAAGAGTAAGTTGGTCATTGTTCTGCCTCTGATACTAATTGTCTCTTCATGCTTTTCAAGTGTGTCAGCCATGATTATCTCCAGAAAGATGTTAAATAATGTAGGAGGGAGCAGACAGCCATGTCTAACTCTGACTCATTATGAACCAGTCTCCTATGCTGCCGTTCAAGGATACTGCATTGTTGGCCTTGTCATATAGGTGCTCTATTACTCTAATGAGGTTGGCAATTATGTTGTACAGTCTCATGGTCGCACACAAGGCTGCATGCCATACCCTGTCAAATGTCTTCTTGAAATTCACAAAGACATGGTACAGGTCTTGCTGGTGTTGGAGGTACTTCTCACGCCATATCCTGAGGTTGAAGATCTGCTCTGTTGTGCTGCATCCTTCTCTGAAACCTGTCTGCTCCTTGGCAATGATTTTTTTTCAGCCTGTGGTTTTAGTCTGTTCAGCAGTATCCTCAACATGACTTTGCTTGGATGGCTTTTATGTATAGTTGGTACTAAATGAGAATGGTCCCAATTTAGATTCCAATGTGGCCACCATGACAGCCATAATAAAAATGTTGTTATTGTATATGGAAAGTCATATCAACATGGGGTTTTACCAGAAGATTAATTATAAATAAAATGGTCCTATATAAAAAAAATACTGATTAGACTTTAAATATCGCCACTATGGCAGCCGTCTTGAAAATTTTATTGTTAGTCTTCTGAAACAGACTAAATTTGTTAATATTTTGTGATAAATATTTTTTTTTAAGAAACAGTATTCCTAACAATTTTAAAACATATTTCATATTAATATTTTTACTATTATGTGCCATACAAAATTTCATAGTTTGAAGTTAAGATTTTTGTATCATGTTTTCAACCTTCTGTTTTTCTGAACAGATGCTGATGTGGAAGACAACTTGGAAAGTGATGCATCTAGGTACAGTCATGCTCTTGTTGATTCCACAGTGGTTGATTCTGGAATGGTTGGCAGTGCAGAAAATGGTGTGGAAACATTCCTGAATCCTGGCATAAGTTCATCAGCACAATCAGAAAATACACCAAATCCAGTCAACTCTTTTGATTCTGGAACAGCGTGTAAGATGGCTGACCATTCAGAGAACAGCATGTCTACAAGTGCAACAAAAGATGTAAGTGTTACCTTCATGGTGATGCCCAATGGTAGTTGTATTGCTATTGAGGAAACAGAGGATGCTGTTGAATCCAGGAAGGAGATCCCTATTTCTAATGGAGAGATGAATTCTAGTCATGCAAAGGGTAACATACTCCCTCATCCGGATCTTAGCAATAGTGCAGATGATGTAGCAAGGCCGAGATCGTCAATGGAGCCAGGTTGCTCAACTGTATCAGATTCCATAGATAAATTAAATGTTAGTGTATGTGTGGAATATATAAATGGACCAATTACAAACGGTTATCTTGTGAATGGTGATGCAAGTTTTGAGGAATCATTGGAACTCATGCCTGCAGCAGGCAGCAAACCTTTTAATTACAAACAGTCAAGTATTGGGGAGCAGGTAATTTCAGATGTTAAATCTGGAATCAGCCCCTTGAATGGCAGTGAGATTCATTCATCAACTATTTCAGAAGATTTACCTCAGAATATGGAAAAATTGACTATTCAGGACAAGTCTAGTGAAGATTCTGTGAAAATAAAGTATGCAGATGTTCCGGTCAACACTAGTCATTGTAATGTTTTAAATGATACAAGAGTAGGAAGTATGGACTCTGTTACAGTAGATAACAATGAAAAACAACTTAAAACTGGAAATGGTGAAGATGTTTCTGTTTCAGTCAATGTGCAATACATAAAACCATCAATGCCGCAGGCTTCACAGCCTGTTAGCTCACGCAGAGAGATCAGAGGAGAAGGGCAGAAAAAATCGGTCTCAACTCTAGCACCAAGATATCACCCAACTTCCCATGAATGCTCCCTTGAGTCTTGTCTCAATCTGTTCACATCTCCAGAACTTTTGACTGGGAACAACAAGTTTGGCTGCAAAAATTGCACAAAGCTTAAGCACAAGCAAAATCCTCATAAAGGTAAGCAGTCTTCCTAATCTTCCATATCCCAGCAGTTTTATGTTACTGCTTTTATCTATCCCCAAACCCAGTTTTTGTATCCACAGTTCTTTTACATATACAGTCAAACATTTATCATCCTGTTTACTGATAATCTGGATGACATGCCCCCAGATAATTGATGTTTCACTGTTGGAATAGGCCATGTCTATCCATTTGTCCATCACAGTTCTCATTGTAACCACGATTCCACCGAAACTAATTGAGGGAGGGTGATATGTATATGTAATTTAATTGCATGTGTGTTAGTTTTAAATTCTTTTTTATTTTATTTTTTTTCATTACATATTATTGTAATGATAACTTTATTCACCGGATTTGACATTTTTCCGTAAAATTCAATTGAGTTGTTTTGACCTGGTAAGTAACTTCTATTGTGACATTGTATTTTTAGCTGACCTAGTTCCTGACTTTGATTCAGAACTGGTAAACATTTTTTTTTATTTCTTTCCCTGAGTGAAAATTATTGGTCGTAATGAATATCATACTTGGTTTGCACATCAGTTCTATGTAAACAACTCTTTATAAAATTTTATTCAGTGTCTTAGATTCTTTCAGTAGAATCAAATTCGTCCATGATGTACGTGTCAGCTGGCATTGGGGTTACTATACCATTTGAACTAAGTGACCACGTAACCCCATCACATGATTTTAAATTACTCTGAAAACTAACATTATTTTAGTGATTGAATTGTCTTAATTCATACCTTCAGAGTTCAGGTATTTTGTGTTGTGACCAGTTTGAGTTGAATATTTTATTTAAAATAATTTAAATTCCCTGGCAATATCTAGTGTTCATCAGAATTCTTGAACAAAGCCATTTACTGGAAATTGTTCAGAATTCTAAAGCCAGAATATTAATTTTTAGTGATTCAACAAGGAAGTGTTGACACAACAACACTAAACAGGTTATAGATGACGTCATTGCCTTCAATCTTGGAACTTCATTAGGATTCAAACTTTCATTCATTTAGAACCTTTTAGTAACATGACTTATATTTTTAAATTCTAGTATTAATTTTTGGATTAGATTCACAAACCTTAAGACCTTTTTCATATTTTTACCTTATTTTCTATGGAAATAAATTATTTTGTTAAATTTTACAAAGCTTGTTGGCTTCACTATTTTCTTTGTTACATTGTATGAGACTGGACACATAAAATAAAAAGTGTAGACAATTATGATCCTTCCATCTCTGTTGGCCTTTTTGAAAAATATCCTAGATCTTTTTAATTTTGACATATGGATGCATGTATTCATTTGGGTACATGTTCCTGCATGAAGTCATTGCACTTCTTTATTATGATGGAGACCTGATAGCTAATGAATGTATATGGAAAGGTTGGTAGATGTTCCATTTGGTTGGCTGGTTGATTGTGAATTTAACTGTACACCAGCACAGTAAAGCTATATAAAGTTATATGATAATATAGTATGTACAATTAGGGCTGAGCAAATCCCATAGCCCGACATCCTAGACTAGTAATTTTTTAAGTCGAGCAAGTAAAATTTTCCAAGTCGCTAGTTCGGGACAAGTTTGTTTAAAAAAAGTCGTCCTTATTTTCATGCTTTAATCACTATATCTACCTTACTTTGGCCAATCATGCACTCCAGGCATACCGAATACTTGATTCTAACCCCTCTTCATGTATACATTTATATCCAGTTATCACTTGACTGCATATTGGGCTAAGCGACCAAATTATCAGCAAATCAAAACACATCAAACAAAAGAAAGCCAGTATGATCAATTAGCAATGTTGTAAGTGGCTTTATTGCAATGAGTTTACTCAATCTAGATCATAACGAGCGACTAACTGTATGATTTTAATCCAGCGAGTCAGTGTAATTAAATTAATGATAGGTATTTTCCCAACATCAGCTTCGGTTTTTCTTTATGAACTGATTAAATGACAGTAATGATTCTTTAATTTAAAACTGTTTCACGGATGATTAACTTCCACATGCAATATTGTGTTTGAAGCGAAACAATTACACTAATTAATTAGTGGTTTCAAGTTCATATTTAAAAGAGAAAATTGATGTTATGATCACTGTAGAAGTAGTTATCAAGCAAGCTGATAGATACTCTGTAGATAAAATGAGCTTGCTAAACTATATTCGTAAGGAAGGTAAAACTGGTGATTTGGAGAAGGTAGATTTGTTTGAAACTGGATGGATAAAATGCATGGCAGACACTGAGTGTGCAGTAGCTATTTCTCGAAAAAGACGTAAGCAACAATATGACACTATTAAGAGACAGAGAAATTTTCAGCCGCATTTGGTTGATTGTTATCCCTGGCTTGAATATATTGATTCAGAAGGAAAGATGTTTTCTAGTTACTGCAAAACAATATCCAAAACTGGCACAGGTAGGAAATTCACCCAGATGAACATTTCTGCAAATGGACCAGAGCTTGAGGACTTTAACCCAGACACAGCTATCAACTGCTGGCTAAGTGCTGGTGTAGATGGCAGACATATACATGGACATATTTTCGGATCCATCAGCTAAAACATATACACATGAAACTGAAGAAAACTAAATGTATAACAACAAATGTTTTTGAAAAATTAAATTCTTTTAAGAAATATCAATGTTGTATATTATTTTGTATGTTTTTTTCTATGGATTAAGTACAGACATTTCATCAAATCTCTGCAAGTGATTACTATTTTGGGACCAGTGAAGAGAAAGGGAGAAAGGTGGGACTAGTGAATTTCTGAAACCACTAGTCCTGGACTAGTGATTAAAAAAAATTTGCTCAGCCCTGACAAAAAAAAATTATTTTCAATGAGGAAGAAATCTTGTCCATTCAAGTATGATGGCAATGGGATGAAATCTTGACCATTCCAGTATGATGGCAAGGTCGATGAAATCTTGTCCACTCCACTATAATGGCAAGAGGCTGCATTCTTGTCCATTCCAGTATGATGGCAATGGGATGCAATCTTGTCCATTCCAATATGATGGCAAGGGGATGAAATCTTGTCCATTCCAGTATGATGGCAAGGGGATAAAATCTTGACCACTCCACTATGATGGCAAGAGGATGCAATCTTGTCCATTCCAGTATGATGGCATGGGGATGCATTCTTTTCCACTCCACTATGATGGCAAGGGGTTGCAATCTTTTCCAATCCAGAATGATGGCAATGGAATGAAATCTTGCCCACTCCAGTATGATGAGAATGTGATGAAATCTTGGCCATTCCAGTATGATGGCAAGGGGATGAATATGAATAGAAGGTCATGGACATTTTTTATGCAAGATTGTGCTTACAGGAAAGTCATGGTGGTAAATAATTTAGAATAACAGTTAGATTACAGTCACACAAACAAGTTGCTCTTTTTACCTTCAATAAAGTAACTTCTGAAAGCTTTTTATGGGAAAATTGTATGCCATGTTCAGATGAATTCATTTAAAACAGGATGTTCAGCACTGGGTCACAAATATTCATGTTTTTCTTTTAGAGAAGATAGAGACAGTCTATTCCAATGCCAACAAGAAGTACCTAATTATCCAGCCACCAGCAGTACTGACATTGCATTTAAAGCGCTTTGAACAGGTAGGTTGCATATTTTATAGGCATTGGAGATAGGTTTAATCATCTGTCTGACTATGCGTCTTTTTGTCACCCAGTGTCCTTCTAAAGTTATGGGTAAAAAAAATTCACCAGACCACTTCTTAGGGTTATTGACATTGGTTTTTATTTACCTTTTCACAGAGCATATTGTGCTGTGCTGTGTCTGCCCATCCATCTGTCTGTCTACCCCTCGGTTTGTTAGCTTTTCCTTTCCACACGATATCTTCAGTTCCATGCTTAACAAGCAAATTCATCATGATAAAAGAAAGAAGCATGTCAGTTTTAAGGTCAACAGATCAATTGTCAAGTTCTCTGTTACTAAAAAAAAGTAAAATGGTTTCAGCACAGTTGTTATTTGTGCATCACAGACCTGAACCAGATTGCTTGGAGTCTGGTAAAAGTCCATTCATTTTGGGGTCACAACTTTGGAGGTCAAGGTTACAGAATAAAAGAAGAAAAATGGTTTCTGCACGGACCAAACATTGTGAATGACTGCACTTCTGGTAATTAAGAAACAATGATCTGGTGGTCAATGATGTCAAAGGTAATACCACAAAATGTGTCTGTGCAAGAGTTTCACTTCTTGACCTTGACCTTTGCCAGATTTGTGGGTGACTTATTGGATAAGAAAGAATCCTCTAGATTCTGGGGTCTAAACATCTGGGTCATGGTCATGGTAAGTCTTGAACTGAAAAAATGGTTTGGGTCAATCATGTTTTATGGAAAATCCACAGTGGACCTTAATTCTTTTCAAGATGTATCCGTCATGGAGAGGACATTGTGGTCATTGTGGCTCGAAATGTATAAATTGAGTTTTTATTGCCCCCATTAGAAATCACAGTAATATAATTATATGATTGTATGATGTACACTACATAGAGTGGAACTTACCTATGGCTACAGATTGCTCTAAGTTGAACACGATGCTGTTTAATATGCAAAGACTCGCCCACTAAAATGCAACCACATACATATATTGCAAGAGATTAAAGATTGCAGAGCAAAGGATGCTGAGACTATTTAGGTGATTCACGAAATATATAAAGTTTAGGGATAGTAATTTTGATAAGAGAAAGAGATTCTGCTTCTAAACAAACAATTGGGAAAATAAATCACTTCTGCCAGTCACTTTTTTAAATTGCTTGCTTAGCATGTTCCCACACGATGAAATATACACATCTCTATCCAGTATGCAGCTACTGCTAGGCCAGCCTGTCTTGTATATGCGACCCATATACATGTCCATCTGTCATATTTTATAATGAACTTGACATGTTTACTTTTACCTTTGACATATTGTTTCCATGTAAGCTCTCTGAAGCATGTGATACAACTGCTTAACGATATTATTGGTTTGGTCATCTGATGAGTTTACCTGTAATATTATAAAATATATGAGTGACCATGATTAAATTACTTAAATATTATCAGTAGGAGATAAACTTTTATGAATTATTTTCAGTCACTGTAGATGAAAATTTGGCACATTGTGTCAGTCTGCATGACAATTACTGCAGTAGCAGTTTCTTCAGTGCATACGTGTACATCATCTTTTTCATTTCAAAATGTCCTTGATAATTTAAAAAGCAGATCAAGAATGTCTTTCAGCAGACATAATAGTGTAGTGAATTTAAATGTTCTAATCTTGTTTAGGATGTCTTTTGCTACCCTTCTTTTGTGGACTTGCACTCACTTCATAATCCTGGCCTGAAATAAGTACCGATCAACTCTCACTGCAAGCTGTAACAGTATCATGCTGGGACAGTCACCTCACCTGATCTTGCCAATCATGACCTGCTTCAGTTCTCAAATTTTGTTGTACCTTAGTGCTAAAAATTCATAAAAGTAGTAATATATTTAATCCAAGTCTGTAAATATTTATCAAAGATAAGGAATTTTTCTAGCAGTCCAGTATACAATAGCCAAAACTTGGTGTACAAGATACCAAATATGTGGTATTTTTGATTTCTGGCCTGAAGATTAACTCTTTACATCATAATTGATACCTAAATAAGTTCAAAACCTTCATACTTTCTATTATATCTGTGCTAACAGAATGTACCTTGCAAAAAACAAATAATCAAGTTGTACAATGTTTCTGCATTTTCATTGGAAATATCCACATTTGCCCAAAACTCCATTCCAACTTCCTCATCAGGAATAATTAGATGGAACATTACAAGATTTTTATCAGTGGCTATATATCAAAGGAATCATCAGTCATAATTCTTATGAAGTGACTGATTTTGATGTGCCAGCCATATCTTTGATTACCTCACTTAAATACTTCCGTATGACAGCAGGTGTCTAATGATTGGTACATATTCCCTTAATAACACCAGAACTTTTTTTCCACCCAGAACTGAGGAACTTTAATTAATAATCTCAATACAGGATGTAAAAATAAATATTCTTCTCATATTCCTGCTTTAAAAAGTGTAATTTTATAGTTTAATTATTATTCAAATTGTTCTATGTAGTTGTTGTTTTCATCAAGCTTTGCTACAGTTAAACCTACCTTGAGGACTACTGGTATAAGAGACTCTCTGTCTTCAGAGACCAGGTTCTCAAAAAACACAGTGTTGTAGATAATAGTTGTATGACTTGTCAAGAGAGACCACCTATCTTGAAAACTACTATTTTCACCGAAGGATTCATCTTTCAAGACAAGTTCTACTGTATTGTTATTTTACCGTTCTAAGTCAGGCATTGAGTTTTTGTTTACCATTTGAAGCTGGGCATTAAGGATGTGCACAGTATTCTTTTACCATTTTAAGGCAGGCATCAAGGATGGGCACAATTGTCTTTTACCATTTGAAGCTGGGACTCAAGGATGGACAGTTTTCTTTTACAATTTTTAGCCAGGCCGTGAAAATTGGCACGGTTTTTCTTTTACATTCTAAGCAGGCCTCAAGGATGGGCAGTTTCTTTTACCATTCTAAGCCAGGCCTCAAGGATGGGCAGTTTCTTTTACCATTCTAAGCCAGGCCTCAAGGATGGGTAGTTTTCTTTATCATGATAAGCAGGGCCTTGAGGATGGACTCAGTTTTCTCTTATGCACTTTTTGATAGTGTCCATACTGCATGTACTCTCTTATAAGACACAAACTGCAAACAACAAAGACCTGATCTGCCTTAGCATAATGCACCTGTTGTTGTTGTTCTGGGCTTAACCCCATTTTTCAGCACACAATACATGGCGATTAGTATTAATGGTGGTGGAAGAAACAGGTAATCGCGAAGCTACTCATAATGCACCTGTAGATCAGGGTCAGGGTCTATGTTTTTGGTGTTACTGATTACTTCTAGCAAACTGCATAGACCTAGATCTGCTGGTGCATTATGTGATAGCAGATCTGGGTCTGTTTAGTTTGTAGTTGGACACTTATGAGTGAGTATACATGGTTTGTATGGCAGTAATGTCATTGATAAATTGTGATGTCCCAAGTAAAGAGCTGATTTGGAAGCTTGCATACAAATGTCAGCATGTAATCAACTAAACTCTTATTAAAACTCTCCTTCTAGGATGTTTTTGAAATTTTCATTATGGCTTTAGATTAATCATTAATGTTTCATTTTGTGTTAACTGAATTCCTATGTTGACAAGCAAACTTTTACAATGAACTCATGCAAGGTGACCTGAACCATTTATGTATTTATATATTTTGCTAGTTATAATAAAAGAAGTTGGATCTTTAGTGATTCACGATTCGTTGAGACTTGTTATCATAACGTGATATGGGAATTCCCAGCAGCATGCTGCTGTATCTTTTCAAGCAGTACATCCAGTTGCATTATCAACTTTTTCATCATATGCGTGTACGTAACAGTACAATATCATGATAATCTGAAGGATGTTAGTTAACACAAATGGGTATTACATACTAAGTTTTTGTACAGGCATATAACTCAAAGAAACACTGGCAATAGATCTCTATCGAACCCTTGTTTATTTGGAATTTTATAATAAATAGATGTGTAATTTGTGATTGTAGCTTGGAATCAACAACATGAGGAAGTTGAACCGCCATGTGGAGTTCCCTTTTGTCCTGGATCTGGCTCCATATTGTAGTGCTCTTTGCCAAGTAAGTAAAGGTGTTTTTATTAATGTTTCCTGTCAAGTAAGTAAAGGTGCTTTTATTAATGTTTCCTGTCAAGTAAGTAAAGGTGATTACTTTTTTTAATATTCACTGCCAGGTAGGTAGAAGATGGTTGCTTTTTTTTCAGGTTCCCTGCCAGGTAAATAAAGGTGGCTTTTTTGTCCCCACACCAGTATGTAAATGTGGTTGCCTTTTTTATATCCCCACTGTAAGTACATCAGGGACATATCAGTTTTCCCAAGTCCATTCATACATATTATCTGCCAGCACATCCTCTTTGTGCTTGTATTCTGTTAGCATCTGGAAGCCAAAAGATGCACAATGTAGACTTGTGAAATTTGGATAACATATTTTTATCTGTTGTATACATTTTAGGTATCTGAACCTCTTAATGATGTCAGCAAATGCAGTACAATTTTGTCTTGCCTATAAATATGGTGAGATTAATAGGGTCTGTGTTGGGATTGCAACCATGATATAGAATAAGAGGGTTACATTGTTTATAATTTGAGAGGTTTTACATAACAAATATAAAAATTGTAACTCCTCGAATAGGAATTTCTTTCACTGTCAACCAATGCAATGATTATGTCTTCTTGCCTAGTTGGTTTTTGTTCAAACGCATTACCCGATTGTGATACATTAGCACTGCTTTCACTACCTCACAAATCTAACCCTTCCAGCTAAATGTTTAACTATGAAAGCTAAATGTCACCTGGCCTCATATGTGACCATCAAATAAAGTAATCTCTGTTACTGCTTTCACTTATGCTCAGTAGCATGTGCTCTCCTGCATATAGACCATGCAAATGATATTTTGGAAGATGTTCAAATTTAAGCAAGTCTGAGGAATTTATTTTCTCAAGGAGGTATGCTTCATCTATATTTCTCCTTTCTTTCGTGGACAAAGTCTTTCTGTCTATTTTAGAATTGCAACATTGTCGAAAACATATGTGTCCTCAGATTAGGGCATTCATATAATTAATAACTAACTTTAATGTGTTGTACAGATAATGTTTGTACCAAAGAAGACTTGTGGTTGTAGCAGTTAATAAAGTTGATGCTGCACATGTTTTGCTGTATAAATTCTGCTTTGGTCAGAGACAGGTAAATTTCCTGTAGATAATTTATAGTCCTAACTAATCAAAGTGACACTTAAATGACTTTACCTGTTTAGGCAGTTTATTGGGGTCTTTGTCACAGTAAATTTACACAGTATTATTTTTGCATATAGTGTCCACTTTGTAGTTATTGAGACTGATGCTTCTTTATTTTTACTTGAATTGGTTGCCATGTGGGCCCCTTTTCACAGGTAACTTCACATACTATAGTGTACCAGTCCAGTTACATTCACTTTTTGAGGCAGGTTTCAGAGTGGTCTTAGCTGCTCACCTTTACAGGTTACACAAATCTCACCTCCACATGATTAGCTGGTTCTTCCTGCATGAAATTGACTGGCTGCTATGTACACCTATCATGGGCTATTAAAATAGTGGTAAACCCACAAAGTCAGTCAATTATAAAGCAGGATGCATAGCAGGCTACACCTTTATATCATTGTCAGTTTTAATTCTTGTTACTGATTTTGACCATGTGCAAGGATTAGGTGCAAGCAGTATAAACAGAGAAAAGTGTGAATAGTTTATTCAGCCCCACCATAGCTCCTGCGGGACATGTGAAAATCTCTCTCACTGTTGGCACAGATACTGCACAGCACACAGTTGCCAATGCCATAGCAGTGACAAGAAATATTCTGCTAATGGAAAAAGATGCAGTTCTTTTCACTTTCACCCTTTTAAAGGACCACCATAAATCTAAGCTTAAATTGCAGCCATTCTCATCTAAGCTCTTTTTCAAATGGCCATGTGATAGAATGTAAACAAGTTGATAAAGAAACAAATCTCCCACAGACACAGTTTTAGAGACCAACAAGGTAACCAAAACGATAGAAAGGATACTTCTACGACAGACAGAAAAGTAGTCCTACTGATCCTATATACATAGGAGCATCAGCTGTCTGCAAAGTTCCATTCAAGGCAGGTGTACTACTGTGAGAACTCGGCAAACTTCTCCAGAAAAAGGCACTAGAGACTGTTCAAAATGTATAATCACCAAGTGCTAATATAAGGCTGTTCTCAAAGACTGACAGTACTCTTTGATCAGTAATAGGTCCAAGCAATTGGAATTGTTTCATCTGTGTACCATAGTCCCAAAAGGAAACTTCAATGTGAGTGTTAATTATTATTCATCTCCCTATAAGATTCAGCATCATTCCTTGGGTCTTCATGTATATTATGGACAGAGCAATAGCTCACTCCAGTCCATGACATCCATTTACCTGGACGACATTTTTAGAAAACACCAGGTGAGTTGCATTCTAAGTCAAGAAATAAAATCCATTGTTAGACTTCCTCAGACTTGGATTCCATGTAAATAAGGAAAGCTACCATGTTGCTAACCCGGGTGAATAAGGTACTTTTTGAACTGCTCTTAAGAGTTTTATTGGTTCACCTCACATCTTTTTAGATGTATCCTAAAAAAGTAGGCAGAATCTTCAAAACACGTGCCTTGTTGGTTGATCTGAACTACTTGCAGTTCCCACTGGGCGGATTAGTGTTACTTGTGATGGCATTTTCTTTCATTGCCAAGGTTGGTAAGTGGTCTTAAGTGTGCACCTATACAGATCACTCACACATCTCACCTCACCTGTTGTGGGTTCAAGTCTTGGCTTGATCAGCATGGGTATGTTAGAGTTTTACAGTAGCTTCTCATGGGTTGGTGTTTTTTTCCTGAGGTCTTGTGTTCTTCATCCACCAGATATATTGGCAGTTATATATAGTCTACCATGTGCCAGAAAATGGCATTAAACCCCATAAAACCAAACTAAATAATTGCCAAGAATATGTTGCCACTCACAGGGGGTTCCCGAGTGGCCTAGTTGTCTAAAGCGCCGACCGTTACAGATCACTGCCATCTCACCTCTATCTGTGTGAGTTCGAGTCCAGACTCGGCTAACGTGGGTAAGTTAGAAAGCCTGCCAGTAGCTTCTCGTGGGTCGGTGGTTCTTCCTGGGGTTTTCCAGGGTTCTTCCTCCACCATTATTACTGGCCTCCATGTGTAGCCTATATTGTGCTGAAAAATGGTGTTAAACCATATAACAACAATAACAACAACCACTCACAGGCAGTCAGTCGTTATTGGTGAACCCTTTTTCTAGCAAAAATCTTTCAACTAAAGATCATCTAAATGACTTGTTTATAACAGGGAAGTGCTACGACACCAGTGTGATCATGTCTTTTAACTCAGAGAGGGAAAAGATTTCTCAGTGCAGGCTGTATCATCTTTGTTAAGTTTATGTATGCATTCTGTGTTTGGAGAATTAATCCACAATTATGTAAACTTGTGCATTCAAGCACAAGAAGTTTGGGCAGCTGAAGCACATTCAAGCTAAACTGTTCCTGGGTTACAGTATACAGTCCATGGGATGGGGGTTGTAGTCATCTTCCTCTAGCTTTAACCCTAGATCTTTCATCCCAGAAGGCTACATGAGATCTTGTGGGACCTATCACGACCATGCAAAATGTTACCTTCCTTAGTTATTTTGTAGATTCTTGAAAATAAATGATCCCTTTTCCAAACCTGCATCTGGGTTCTTTATCAAGAAGCTGTTTTAGATTATTTAGGAGAAGCACAGATGGTCTTGGCAGGTTATGGGAATGTAATTCCATAATCTCTTATCTAATATGCTAAGGTATTTTGATTGAGTAACATATTTAAAGAAGAAACTAAATTTTTCTTGTAAAATGTTTCTTCAATAATACTTATTAAATCCTAATATGGATACACCCTACCAACCTTCCCACAGTTGCATACGACTAGGAGATGCATTCCACTAAAGGAGTAATGCAGTTATCAGTCCATATGTGAAAGGAAGCTCACCCTGTCTCAATGCCACCAATGGGGCCAGACAACATTTAGCTCCCATAACTTAAACATTTAACTGGGAAGGCTGAATTTGCAAGCTGGTTGTAGTATTCCTAAGGTATTATGATCAGCTGAGTATCAGAAAAACATATTTTACTAAAACAAATTTATTGGGGATAGAGTGAAGCTTTATTCTCTCACATCATTGTTTACAAACACTCATTTCATGTCAAGGAATTATGGCATCATTAAGTTTCATGATACTGTAGTAGAACATCATGGAACTACCATGTGATGACCAGACCAAGACAAGAAAATTAACATTTGCAAATTCATTTGATTTCTTGCATTATCAGCAATTGCAGAAGGAAGGTTAAAGTTTGTGTCAAAGTTCTTGCAAGTCATATGGGGCAGAAATTTTAACTTTGTATAAATATGTAGGTGGAAATGCTTTTTTTTCTGAAAGCTAAAAGTCGTACATAAAGCTTGTAAACATAGAAGCCTTTTCATTTCCTACTCCTAATTTTTTTGTTATTTCATATATTCTTGTAGCCAGCAATTCCTAAAATTCCTTTTTCTACTCTGATTTCTTCTTGCAGAATGTTAAACAGGGCCAGAAAAAAATCTTGTACTCTCTTTATGGAGTGGTTGAGCACAGTGGAAATTTGAAGGGTGGCCACTACACAGCATATGTAAAAGTCCGACCTGATATCGGCACCCTAACCAACTTCCTCAGCACTCGTCAGGTGTCAGTTAATGAGTATCTCCACCAGTACACAGAGAATATCCTCAATATGGGAGACAAGGTGGAAGAAGAAGTGGAAGAAGATAATGTCAGTGAGATTATGGCGCCACCAGGCCGATGGTTCCACATCAGTGATAGCCGGGTTAATGAAGTAACAGAAGCCACTGTGGAACGTGCACAGGCTTACTTGTTATTTTATGAAAGAATATATTAGATTTAGTTACATACTGTTGATTGTTGATGCAGTTGTTATGTGGTTTCAGTCAATGATACTAACTCAGATAAACAGTGGGACACTTACCTCATTGTGTTACTGATGCTCATGCAAGAGTTTCAGACAGGTTGCTACACAATTTTAATAGAAAATCAGCACTGATGTTGATGTTGAAAATTTATTTTAATTTTGATCGTTTTAAAAAATGGCATTGAATTACTGCTTATTTTCTGAAGTGGAAATATCTTGGAATAAGGATTTGCTTGTTAAAAAGAATACTGAGGCTTGATAGTATGATCTTTTAATTTACATCTCAGGAACAAAAAGTTACTGTAAGATAAGGATAATTGGTACATACATAAAAAGTAAGTGTGTACAAAAGATATGTATACATCTGACTTACTATTTCTCTAGCAAAATTTAGGACATTTAGAGATTTAATAAAAATAAAGATATGTATTCATCTGACTTACTATTTCTCTAGCAAAATTTAGGACATTTACAGATTTAATAAAAATAAATATTTCATTTCTTTGCAGTTCCTCTTGATTAACAGAGAAAATAATGTCTATTTTGGTCATTTTTCATGGAATTATTCCTTGAAATATTTGCTTCAAAAATTCAAAATGACATTTTACTCTATTGTTACAAGTATAAAATGTATTATTTATATTTTGGAGATTTACTTCAATAAAAAATTAATGCATTTGGCTTTCACTAATCAAAAACATAAGAAATTGTATAGCACAGATTTGGGAGAAAATTCTTAACATTTGCATACATTGGATATTTTAGCGTACCAATATTTTGTTAGATGAGTGTCCCCACTGGATTTTTTACATCAATGCATATCTTTGGAATTGTTTCTTCAGGTTTCTTTGCACTTTTTGAAGAACAACAGTGGAAAAAGAATGAAATAAAAATGGCTATTTTGTACTGATATCTTCCTTAATGCGTAACGTAATTTTATTGGAGTTCAAATTCAAATTATGTGAATAATAAAAACAACCCAAAACTTTAAAGCTTCTGCCTTTTCTTCCATATTATTAACATAGGAATCCACAGAATCTCTGTTAATAGAGCTTTAGCTTCCCAATCCAAGGGTTTTGGGTTTGATGCTAAGCAAGACCAGTCCAGATCAGCTGCCTTGATGTGTCTAATGGGTAAGGCACTTGGCTCCTATTTCCATGGTATAATATAGCCAATACTGTGATAAAAGTGCTGACAAAACCAAAAAAATAAAAAAGGATTAAATTAATATCAAATTTGAAGATTTGGAAACATAAAAATCTTGAAAAAGGTCAGAGATGGGAAGAAAAATTAGCTTCAAGCCTGAATTTATTATTTATTTGAGATTTTTTAATTTAAAATTAAATGATAAATTTTTTAAAATTTAAAATTTAACAGTAATCCAAACTAAAATCAACAGAGGCACACTTTTCGGGTCAAAATGCTTATCTTCACTTCTGAATGTTTATAGTCTCTGAGGGACAGAAAGCATAATTTTCCTTAAGTTTCTTATTTATATCTTGTACGTTTTATGTATCTATTTATCTACCTCAACTGTGCGTAGAAATACTTTTGACCATAACTTCATGCATGTTTGTGCTTCATTCCTCACATATGTTCAGATTTATTGTCTGCAATTCGGTGAATGTCTGATTTGCAGTGTGGGAAGTTATTCACAGTTGATACAATACTTTTCTAAAAGCATTAAACAGAATGGTCATGATTTTGAGATGAAAGAGTGCATTTATTTTGTCATACTAATATTAGATGTTTGGTAACATTTGATTCCATCTTGTCATTATCAAAGAAATGCAAATTCAAATAAAGATTAAATTAGTTCATTTTGGAAAATTGATAACTGGGGGCTCTATGTTCAGTTTTGAAATCAATTTATAGTGAAAGTTTTTAATATTTGCTCAGATTACATTTTTCTTGCAAAATTCCTTGGGGCATAACTACCCTTTTTTGCTACATTAGTAAATATGGCTTGTTGCAGTTTCATACATCTTACTGAAATGACCCTTAAATTAGAAAAATAATAGGAAACAGTATCAAAATAAATCATTATGGTCAGAATCCATGTACTGGGTGGCTTGTCCAGTTTGGATCCCAATCAGGTGTTTGATATTAGATTTAGCAAAGTTGGTCAGGAAATCATAAGAGTAATTGAACAGATGCATTAGTCTGCCATTGGCTTCAGACATGTTTGGAAAAACAGCAGAAAAGGCAATAGTTACTTTTATTTGGCATCAAGCCGTGTTGACATGAGTATTGCTCATGGCAGAAGAAATGATTTCCACTGTCATATGAAATTGAAAAAAAAAAATACTTGATGCAGCAAGAAGCCTTTGACTTGTATTTGGGTTTACAACGGCACTTTTGGACATGTATCTTGAGATCATTATGGTCTAACTGTAATTTACAAACATTTTAGTTGAACATGATTCTTTTACTGGATAAGGTTTGGTTGCTGAACATTTCTGATATACGTTTTCCAAGTTAACAATAGCATTACAGGATATTATGTTACACTTACTGAACATTGGCCTAACTTAATGGAAAACACCAACTTCCTTACACAAGTTGTGTTATGATTGGGAGGAGGACCACAGCCTCTGGCCCACTAGTTTTGAAATCTGTGTAAAGCTGCAACTCCAGTTTAAACTTTGAACATGTTCCCCAACCACAGTGATGTTAGGAAAGAAGCTCAGGTACTTTAAAAATGCAGCAGTTGTAGAAAGACAAATTTTGAGTTTTTCATGTCTATATCACATTATGGAGAAAGGGAAGAAACTTTTCCCACACCTTCCCATCACCTCCTCTTACCACCCCTAAGTGGCTACATGTGTTTACTCAGTTTTGACTTTGACTTTCACTGATTATGTATCCATTACTTCTGATAAAATCCAAGCTGTGTCTTGCACATTATTGACCATCCGTTTATAAAGTTGGTATAGTACTGAGTGTATCTTGTAAATTATTGACCATCTATTTGCAGATTGGTATAGTACTGAGTGTAGAGATATTTACTATATGTTGCAATCATTATATGTTATTTTGGATTGATATTTAGAAGAAATTTTATCTCAGTTGTGGATTTTTTTTCTGACCTTGTGCAGCAACATGGTATCATTGGTGCTTGTTGATAGTTGTTTATTTGCAAAGAAACTCTGCATGTAATTTTGCTTGTTTAAGTACCTAATATTGTTATCATATCATTATATCTAAACATTTCAGGATGTTATTTCTAATTTTTAATTTTTGTCATTTCAGTTAAACAATGACAATCAAATGTAGAAAGTGCAAGATTTTATGTTGACAAGGACACACATGATGAATCTTTCTTGTTCCAATTGTTATTTTATGTTGACAACTTTCAGGGTGTTGTTTCTGATATTTTGTTATTCTGGTAATTTCACTGCCACAGTCGACGAGGACAACATGTCTCACTTTTCATTGACTTCTAACTGCAGTGTATATGCGAGTGCCCAGCAGGATTTAGTCCTTGTTTTGCAAGGAAACTTGAAACAAGCCAAGTCTCAGTGGACTGAAAGTGATGTAACCTCCAGTAGTGGCTTGGAGTTAAATGGAGAGTAGTTCAGTGGGATTAAGTCCCCTTTTTCACATCTGAGCATGGCTTATGAAGTCTTAAAGGCCAGATTCATGGAACATTTTTCGGATTTTGCCAGCCATGTTGAGTGATGACCAAGGTCTGTCACACCAGCAAACTATGCTGCATACTGGCCTGCCATTCTGTGGTGTGTAGATTCATGTGGGCATTTGTTGAGTCCATCTGTTGTGCCACTCATTCTGTCACTGTGCTTTCTGAGCTGACTCAACTGGATGACCAACTGCCAATCAACTGGTGATTAAAGGTCATGAAATGCCACATACTTAAGGAACACTCCATAGTAGGCAGAGATTTGGAGCTGGGCCATCCATTTTACATTCTTTCAAAGAACTTAGTTGATTATCAAGCTGGCTACAGCTGATCATCCAGACATTCAGCCAACCATCCAGCACACTTTCAACCCATCTTCCAGCCTTGCAAATAAGCCATATTATTTACTGACTGGCATGCCAGTTCTTCAGGGCATATCTGTGAAAAGACCAGATGCTCTACCTCTCATGGAATAATGCCTGCTGAGGGTAATCTCCCTTAATTAGTGCATGATAACCTCAAAATGTTAGGCATTTTTTGGGAGAGCTTTATGAGTTAATGAATGTTAGCCTTAAGTTGAGAGACTCTCAAGAGCTGAAAAGCCCTTCACATGGAAGGCTTATGATGGAAAGTGGCTTGTTTTCATGGACTAATGCATCAGCAGTATTGTACCTTTGAGTGCTATAATCCTAAAGTTGGGTGACTTTTTTCTCTAGATTATTTTTAGGAGAAATGAGTTAGCTCTAACAGCCACCAAAGACTCTGTGGTATCTGACATACTTGGGCATCATGGCAGAGGAAATAATGGATATGATGAAGAGTTATCAGATTTGTTTGCAGAGTTTTTATATTAATAGGCTCAAATCTCTCACCCAATTTCCTAATTGGAATCCTTTGTGGGGTTTGATATGGCTCTACTTAGTCAGTTTAAGCCTATTAGCCAGTACCTTGTTGAAGCAGTGCAATTACAAGTCGTGCTTGCTTTCGCTTGGTCATACAGAATGATCAAGTTGCATGCCTTTTTGAAAGATCCCAAAAATTACAGGTTAGATTTGATGGTTACATGGTCCTAATGGTGCACTCACATTTTGTAGGGTTGCTGTCAGCAGACTAAGAGTGGGCATGAGCACTCTATCATCAATCAATATGTCATGAAGCAGGAATGCAAATCCCTTTCTGTGCCCTTGAGCATTACTTGGGAGAGGCAGAAATGCATAACCCTTTCTGTGCTCTCCAGCATTACTTTGAACACACAGGAACAATGTGTTGGGGCACAATGTCTCTTTTAGTGATGGCTTGTAAAGAGAACATAAGTCCTCTAGTTCAGGCATCATGGCTGAAGTTTAATATGGTAGGTATAATCAACATTCCCAAAAGGTCATATATTTCATCTCACGAGATAAGAGTGATCTCTGCAGCTCTTTCATTGGAAAGTAATGTTTGTATCTGAGACATAATACAATGCTTTTGGAACGCATGCACAGTCAGCCTTCTAAATTTTGTATCTCATATTTAACTTCACTGAGATTAGAATGTAACCAAGTGGCTTCAGTTGCTTATGTCCATACAACCGCCAGATGTCAGCACAGTACCCTCTTTTTGATTTAACATTTATACGAGTTTTGCATGGAAATTTTATCAAGAATTATTTTTCTTCTTTCTTATGTAAGATTGTCTAATGTTATTGTGGGTGTGCTGCTCTCATGTTAGGAAGGTGTGTTTATCCTAATATAGGTAATCAAGACATTTTTCTTTTGAACGGTGCCCATGCTTGAGGTTGCATTCTCAGCATTTCTTCCTCCAGTTCCTGACTTTGATGTGATAAGGGCAGGTATTAAAAGGAGAAAGTAATTTTTTTTAATTCATTTATTTTTGGGGGAGGTTACTTGCATAATAACATTATTATTAAACCACCCAACCACCCCTTTCCCCATGGAAATGCAGAGCACACTGTTGCTACATTACTTTGGTAAGGGGAGGTAATGAGAAAGGATTGGGAAGAGTTTCTTCTCTTCATCTCTCTAGTATATGGATGTCTTTTAAAAATTGCTATATTAGAGAGATTGCAAGGATATTTTCTTTTTGTTTATATGAACACAATTTGCTCCAAAAAAATTCTTTAGGCAAAATTTCCTTTCTTGAAAACAAACCAGTCACATTTGTGTAAGGAATATCGTCCAAGTAACATGATGTTGCCTGCAAGCCTTGAAGTAAAAACTGTGCAATGAATCATTTGAGTCTCCTGGGAAAATGTTCTGTATGATTTTCGTAAATAATAAAATGTTCAAACAATATTTGACCCAGTTTGATAAAATTTTGAGTCTAAAATGTCTTTTAAAAAATAATTGTAATTTGAAAATACAACTCCAGAGTTTACCCACAGGATTATTAGTCCATGTTTAATCTGAATTAAAAATCATGTAAAAGATAGTAATAAATTCATTGGTCATATTTCCTCATCACTAGTCCATATGTTCTGATATCAGGGTGTGCTTAGTTTCTAGCTGTTTCCATCATTTGGAATATTATATGAATGTTTTTTGACATATTGTACATAGTTCTTGGTGTAAAAGAGGAACGTTTTATATGTAAGCATATCATACAATGCATACATAATCTTCATGTATAACAATGAATGGCCACTGTGTCGCTGTTTTACTTTGCCATAGAATATAGTTACTATGCATATTATACATGTGTGTATTGGCATAATTATAGCTGCACTACTAATGTATGTGTGTATTGGCGTACATATATTACTACTAATGTATACATTACCCATGTGAAGTCCCTAGAAACATGTCATGTAGCATTTAGTCCATTCAGGTTTCCTTTCAGTTTATCTGAAGGTTGAAAATAGTTTGTTTTGATGTATATTACATCAGTATATAACTAAAAATCGCTGTTTCATGCATGAAAACATTTAATAATAATCATCAACAGAATGGCTTGGAAATTCATGATCACACCAAACAATTGCTGCAGACATTAGAATCTGATCTTCACATTAATTCGTAATTTCCGGTGACACAGAGGGTATCATATATACTTATTTGTAACAGATCTTTATGCAAACTGCATGGCTCTGAATCTGTAGTCACATAATGTGCAAGCAGATCTGGGTCTATACAGTTTGCTAGGACTAATCAGAAGATCAAATGACATAATCTCTGATCAGCTGGGATATTATGTGATGGTAGATCAGGGTCAGTGTTTAGAATTGGACTAAACATACAAACAAATGTATATGGTAATTGTGGATCCTGCAACATCAGTTAAGAATCTTGCCATCATCAAGGAGAGATATAGGGTAGATAAGTGTATGCATGTAGTCCATAGCCATTGGATCCAGAAGTGGACCTGGGTTTTTTAACTTTTTTATTAAAATCTGTGTATTCAAAATAATGATCAATATTGATGTTAAACATTTTATTTGCATATAGTTCCATTACAGATTTCAAAATTTTAAAAAAATTTAATTAAAAGCCTCCTTCACAATCACCATTACTTTTATTGGTCTTCTGTGACATGATCTCAGTAGGATCAGCAAAGCTTTATTCTGTCATAATTTTTGTTAGTGTTTACACTGACAACTATGCTGGCTAGCAGTTTCACTCATTTTTTTTTCAATGCAGGCAGATGTGTCGCTTCTGTAAGGTTATGTTAAAAACAAAAAAGGATTAAAAATATTGCAATTATATTTTTTGAAAGTTCATGTAAATATAGTATTCTATGTTTAATTTATTATATCATTAAAAAAAATCTTTCTATAACACTTTCTTTACATGCCTTCTCTTTCTGCATTTATTCTCACTGCTTCACTGTTGCATCACTTTTACCTGCCCACTTCCCTTTTCTGCCTTTGTATTTCATATCTTCCCTACATTCACTCTTGCTTTTTCTCCAGTTATCCAGACTGCTATCTCTTTCTCTCACCTATTTCATGGTCTAACCAGATCAGTGTAAGGCACAGATAAAGATTCATATTCTGGTGCCATTTGGAATTCCTGGTCCACTTACTTTTAGTAGCCAATCAAAAAGGCTTTGCATTGCATGTTAAGGAGAGTTTTAGAATTTATATTGTAATGGGCAGGCAGTCTCAACATTGGAATTTTCAGGAAATAAAGTTCATTGATTAAAGAGCTTTCAGTGTTATAGTGGGGGCTGACAACATTTACAGACAATTTCTACTGATTTTTCATTAATATCTACTGTTATCCAGTGTCAACTTACAGTTGATGTGATTACCATTTATATTTAATTTTTTACATGCAAATTGATCATAAATATTCTTCTACACATTTTAAACTAAAACATAAGTTAATGATTGTCATGCAATAAACTATAACATCTTTTATCACTATGTATCATTTGGGATAATTAGGTCTTTATCTCACTTATGTAGATGCATTGAGGATGATCATTGTTGATATTTCCTAACTTAGTTGATGTATGTAGTCTTGTAATCTAGCTTTTGATCACAATTAATAATTAATTTGTGTGGTTTTGTTGTCATTAGGAAAGTGTAGATGCCCCTGGACTCGCTTTCCAGCACAATTCTGCAGAGGGTATATAAGCACTTGTCATAATATGTACTAGAACCTGTTGTGTTTCTGAGGGTCACATTAGACGCTCTGTGCACTAGTCTGTGCCAAAGTTTGACCTATTATCTTCCTACAAATTCCATGCAAGACCATGAGCAAAGAAAAGATAAAAAATATTATCTTGTTAGGAATTGGTAGCCTACAAATATATCACTATAGCTTTGCAAAACTTTGAAGGAACATGTTTTGATACTAATTTTAGGTCAGGTCTATGGTCAATTCAGAAATCTTGCAGATAAACTCAGTTTTCTTTATATTTATTGCCTCAACTTGACATTTAAAATCAGCAGTGTTGTTTAAAACAGTTTCCTACACTTAGAAATTGCTTTCTGATATTACTCTGATCTTGAGGTCTAGTGAAGTGTTTCTTGTAGATGATATTGAAGTAATAATAATAATTACTAAAAGAAATAGGAAATAATAGTAATATTTTAATAAGATTTAACTGTCAAATCACTTAGTATTTCTCAAGGCTCGTTTGGGAAGTTATTCCTTGTAAAGCTGATTGGATGTATCTCAAGGTTTGGTATATTAAGTTGCCAATTGTTAGAGGCACTAGTTGTTTCTCAAGGCTCAATGGAAAGTCAAACCCATATGAATGTAATTAAGTTTTTAAGTTTATATAATAAATCAATATAAAATCTAAATTTTTGTATCAAATTCTTTCATAATAAACAGTCACTTGAAGTATTTTGTTCAAATGCACACCACCACTGTGATGCAATGGTGATCTGAGTTTTGAGTTATAAGAACATTAAATATCATGTAGTTGTATGACATCACTGTTATGAAATAAAATCTAACTCAAGTTTGGGTTTGCATTCCACCCAAGTCTCATATGACATCACTGTTATGAAATAAAATGTAACTCGAGTTTGGGTTTTCATTCCATCCCTAGTCTCATATGACATCACTGTTATGAAATAAAATCTAACTCAAGTTTGGGTTTTCATTCCATCCCTAGTCTCATATGACATCACTGTTATGAAATAAAATCTAATTTAAGTTTGGGTTTGCAATCCATCCCTAGTCTCATACGACATCACTGTTATGAAATAAAATCTAACTCAAGTTTGGGTTTGCAATCCATCCCTAGTCTCATATGACATCACTGTTATGAAATAAAATCTAACTCAAGTTTGGGTTTTCATTCCATCCCTAGTCTCATATGACATCACTGTTATGAAATAAAATCTAACTTAAGTTTGGGTTTGCAATCCATCCCTAGTCTCATACGACATCACTGTTATGAAATAAAATCTAACTCAAGTTTGGGTTTGCAATCCATCCCTAGTCTCATATGACATCACTGTTATGAAATAAAATCTAACTCAAGTTTGGGTTTGCAATCCATCCCTAGTCTCATATGACATCACTGTTATGAAATAAAATCTAACTCAAGTTTGGGTTTGCAATCCATCCCTAGTCCCCCTATCCACATCACCAGGGACTCACAGAAACCTCTTGATTTTTACATCTATGTTTAACTGGGCCTTTATTTATTAGAAGAGTACAGTGATTGATTGAGTGGTCATCAATTTTCAGTCAGCACTTCCCTATAATGTTCCAAATGAAGTTTTTCACTTTCCAAATTGAGAATGCTGTAATATGATTTGTAAACAGAAAGGTCAGTGGAACATGATGACATCACGTTGATGTCTGTCAGATCTGTTTTGTCTGTTAGATATCAAGTTTTACCAGATTAATGATATGCTCTTTGTTGCAGATTTTGTTTCCACTTAGTGGTGTGCTGCTCATTAATAATTTTGTGTCTACTCTAACTTTTGGCACACTTCATGAATTAAAATATGCAATAAATGTAAAAGATATAAATCCAGAGAATTTAAGGTAATAAAATGTTTCACAATGTTTACTTTATGAAAAGCTAAAATAATTGGATTTTCCTGCAAACTTTTCATGGAGCTATTGTCACATTTTAAATTTGCCATTACATTGCATCAAATTGATAGGTATCTGTCATGTGGACACATTTCTAGTTCTTCTTTTCTTTTTTCTTTCCTCTCTTTCTCCCTTTTTCTTTCTCATGCATTCCTCTAGTCTGCCTATCTGTCAGTCACATTCATTCTCTTAAGTTGTTTTACATTTCTCCCCACCCAATTCTAACTTCCAGTTTTTTTTCTTTCCCATCAAAGCTAGAAATGTTTCCTCCAGCTAATATTTCTCATATCTTTTTCTTTATCTTCCTTCCTTCAACATGACTAGCTTGGATGTGGGTGAATTATAGATAAGAACTCATTCTTTCAAACCTTCTCAATGCTCATTCATTCTTTCTCTCATACTCTAAAAAATTTGTCTTGCTTTCGGACCTATTCCTTTAACATTCCTCTAATCTGTTTCAACTAATTTTTTATATTCTTGCTTTATGGCAGAGTATATTGTATTAAAATAATGTCCATCCATCTGTTATCACATTTGTCTTTGCACAATAACTTGCATTGTCCACCATCTATAGTTCCCCATCTTCACTAGCCAAGGTTCTAATATGATAACCATATCTACACCTTGGCTTATGGAGCAGATATTTCTGTTGTTTGGCTCTGTGAATTTAATTGATTGTGGCGGCAAGCCACCACATCCAATCAGAATTAAGTTGTTTAAATTTGACACTGCTCCTACATGTTCGAGACAAAGGGAGCACACAACTAGAATTGACTGATAAATAAGCAATTATCCAGTGCTGGTCCATGTTTGCACAACTACATTTCACTCAAAAACACCTGTAATGGCTTCCATCAGGTACATAAGTCATACTATTAATGTTAAACTTCCAAAATATCATTTTTAGCTCAGTTGCCCTCACTATTTTCAGTTGATGTACAGTGCACCACACTACTGGTTAGTTGGCATTATATAATAACGGAGGCAGCTTGTGAAATCCAATAGATTTTGCTAGGACAAAGCACCGATAATAGTCTTTTAACCATAGTATGCTTTAACTCTGCTATTACCGACATAGAGGACTATTAACCATACCGTACTATTACTGACATAGAGGACTATTAACAATACCTTACTATTACCTACATAGAGGACTATTTACCATACTCTACTATTACTGACATAGAGGACTATTAATCATACCCTACTATTACCGACATAGAGGACTATTTACTATACCCTACTATTACCTACATAGAGGAATATTAACCACACCCTACTATTACCGACATAGAGGACTATTAACCATACCCTGCTATTACCGACATAGAGGACTATTAATCATACCCTACTATTACCCACATAGAGGACTATTAATCATACCCTACTATTACCTACATAGAAGACTATTAACCATACCCTACTCTTACCGACATAGAGGACTATTAACCATACCCTGCTATTACCTACATAAAGGACTATTAACCATACCCTACTATTATCTACATAGAGGACTACTAACCATACCCTACTATTACCTACATAAAGGACTATTAACCATACCCTACTATTACCTACATAAAGGACTATTAACCATACCCTACTATTACCAACATAGTGGACTATTAACCATACCCTACTATTACCTACATAGAGGACTATTAACCATACCCTACTATTACCTACATAGAGGACTATTAACCATACCCTACTCTTACTGACATTGAGGATTATTAACCATACCCTACTCTTACCGACATAGAGGACTATTAACCATACCTTATTATTACCTACATAGAGGACTATTAACCATACCCTGCTATTACCTATATAAAGGACTATTAACCATACCCTACTATTACAGACAATGAGGACTATTAACCATACCTTATTATTACCGACAATGAGGACTATTAACCATACCCTACTATTACCAACAATGAGGACTATTAAACACAGGACAGGCATATAATGGATCATTCATGGTAATCTTGTTTCTTCTTTTCTTCCTTGTACCTTGTATGATTCTTTCCTCATCTGTCTATCCTTCTACCTCCTTCCACATGTCTATTGCCAGTGTCAGAAATGCAAGGCTATTTGCTTTAAAAATATTATTGCTTATAACTGCTACATACCCTTAATTGCTTTAACTATAACTGCATTTTTTTGGAGCCAACATGAACAGTTACAGGAGAATGGAGGGGTAATTAAAAAAAAGCACAACAAAAATGCTTGTGTAAAAAGATGCATTTTTGGGGTTTAACATGAACAGTTACAGGAGGGTGGAGGGGTAGTTAAAAAAAAAGCACAACAAAAATGCTTGTGTAAAAAGATGCATTTTTGGAATCTAACATTATGAAGTTATAGAATTTAATATTTGGTGGTAGGGTCTTTTTACAAATAAAACATTAACAGTTGTATATAAAATTAGGAAACATTTATCTTCTTAGATGATCCTGCTTTCTAGTCATTAATCCATCAATCCATTGATTCATCCATCTATCCTTGTATAAGTTGCAAACTGTCATTAGCTTATCTTAAAGGTAGGGTCCATTATTTTTACTATTTTGTCCAGTTGTAAAAATTAAAAGTTAAAGAGAAAGTTGAAAGAGGTTAATGTACCTATTTATTTTTATATTCTATATGCATAAGGTCATTGCACACATGGTCACCTCAAGATGATTGGTTTCCACAAAGTATTGCATTAGGTCAATAATTTGGATACATATCTATTGATTGAAATAGCTGCCTGTGTTCTTGGGAGTCTAAGTCAAATGTTCATAATAACTGGATGTATACTTGGTTTGTTGATCAGCTGTTTACAATAACTACCTGTGCACTGTTATGTAGGTCAGATGTTCACAATGACTGAATGTGCAACTCGAATGTAGGTCAAATGTTTATAGTGACTGCCTGTGTACTGGAGTTTGTAAGTCAAATGTTCACAATAATTGCCTGTGCACCTGAGTATGTAGGTCAAATGTTTACAACAACTGCATGTGCACTAGATTATGTAGGTCAAATGTTTAAGTGAAGGTGCACTAGAGTATGTAGGTCAAATGTTTAACTGAATGTGCACTAGAGTATGCAGGTCAGATGTTTACTGTACCTGCAAGTCCATCTGTATATGCAAGTCAAATAGGACAGAAGAGCCAATTTTGCTCCATGGAAACATGTCATAGGAAACCAATAAAAATATAGAAGATTGAGAAGCAATCTTTTTCTAATAAAGTTCAATTCTTTGTAATGGGAGTTACATATACCCTAGAGGACATGATATTCATCTGTGGATTACTAAAACAGATTTTTAGTTGAAAATATCTAGTCTATCTCCAAATCAAATGGACTATTCTTTAGGTTCACTAAAAATTTCAGGTCTACTTTGGATCAAATGAACTGTTTAGCTTTACTGAAAGTATTTAGTCTTCTGGATCGAATGGACTATTGTTTAGGTTCACTGAAAAGTCAGATCATCTGGATCAAAGGAATTATTCTTTAGGTTCACTGAAACTGCAAGATCTACTTCTGGATCAAAAGGGCTATACTTAAATTTCACTGCAAAATATAAAATTACTGTCTCCTAAGTGAAACTTTTGTTAAAAGCTTTTGCTTTAATGTAGAGGTATAAAGAAAACATTCTTGTTAAAAAAAAAGTTGATATTTTCATAAAAAAATTAAAATTCTGAAATTTGGTTACTTTCATGGAAAAACATTTATTTAAATGTGCGCTCAATGTTGTGCCAATTCAATTATCTGTATCAATAATAGCAATATAAAAAAAATTCTAATCTGCAGCAGTTGTTTTTTCCCATCAACTTTATTACAGTCATGAAACTAGTGCTAATTTTCAACTTGATTTATAGTTTTTTAAAAGGAATTTATTTCATTGATGCATTGTAAACTTACATTTCATTTTGCAGGTTAATGATTTTGATACTCTGGTTATTTTCTAATGACTATTTTATAGAAACATGTATGTTGACCTTCTTTTCTAAAGTACTGTCCAAGAGATCTATTATTTTGAATTTTTGAAGTTGTATGTATATTGCACTGTGATAAATGAAGCTGTGGTTTGAAAGGTTACTTCAGTAAAAGTTACATTCTGCAGATACTGGAAGAAACTTCATGTTTGTTTAGTAAATTCTAAATGTACCAATTTCAAAATAATGTAAATTTACTAAAACTGAGTGAAAATCCCGAATTTTAGGAGAGGTTTTGAAGTATGTTGCTTCATTAATTTTTTCATTTAATTACAGATTTCTAACATTTTTGGTATTAAAATGCATATAATTTACAGCATCAGCATTTTTATTTTCCACATCTGGTTTTTAAAAAAAAAAGGAAATAGTTATATATTGATACGAAAAAGCACAAGGCTTTTTGTTCCCTGGAGGGGAAATTGATATTGCAGGCAATGCTTGGAATGGTCATATTCAGATCATCTTGTAAACCAATGAATCTGAGTTTTCATTTTTTAAGAATCCAGTAACTATGTGTCAGTATTTACAGGCTCATTTTTACCAATTATTGAAAGATTTTACTTTGGTCTTTTCTCAGGATAATTCACTTTGTTTTTCTTAAATTTATTAAAAGAAAACCCAAATGTATGATAGAGAAGATTGTTTCATTAAAGTTTCAGCATATAGGTGTCTCCATTGAACATAAAATGTATGACCTTTCAGAATTTCTAAAAGAAATGAACAACACGGTCAGATGCCCTAATCAGTTAATAGAGCTTACTGAATTGAAGTTCTGAGCATATTTCATGAATAATGCAACTATTTCTGTCACAAATGTGTAATTTAGGGCAACCATATCATTATGATATACCATGTGTATTTTCCATTCCAAGAGAGCTTTGCAATCAAGTTTGTGAAATAAAGACATCTGATGAAAGTCAGTGTTTTCTTATAATTTATAGTAAATTTGATGTTTGCTGTTTTTCTCAATCAGTAATTATTGTAAGGGGAGATTAATTAAATAGAATATTTGTCCATATTTTCTTTGCTTTGCCATATGTATGTGTTTCTTTGACACACACCATACACGTGTATGCTTTGTTGCTTTGGAAACTTCCAAGTTGTTTAGTGCAAATTAGTAAGTTTTCTTGAAGTTACATGACATTGGCATATTTATGTCATAATTTGCAACTTAATTTCAGTTTCATTGGTTTCATGTTCATTGTGCAAGTTCTCAAACTTGTATTTAATTATTTAATGATAGATCTGCAGATGTTTTGGTCCTTTGTTTTAATGGCTGAACTCTTGGTGTAATGTATGTTTTGGAAGAAACTGGAGATTTCAAAGTAAACTGTTGACTTTGGATAGGTGACCACTAAACCTTATACATACTGTGTTAACCTGAAATTGAAGTGGGATTGAAAGTAGCTTACCGATAATATCGTATTATAAACCCCATCCAAATTTCAAGCTCATGTTACTTTTCTGACAGCAAAAGCAGCCCTGTCAATAAACATAAGGCTTGGGTTTAAGATTTCCATTCAGGATAAGTCGAATTATGTGAACAGTAGTCAAAACATTGAAATGCAAGCATTAGAAAATGGATTATTCATACCATTTTCATAAGCACTTTATTTTTCCTATCCACCATGTAGATTCTTGTAATCTTTTAGATGTCACATAATTGAACAAAGATAATTGATTCAGCAAATTGATTACAGTTTCTCAGTGGTTTATATCTTCGATATCCATTACACATTTTCCTTAATGGAGCAAAGACAATTCAGTCTATGATGCACTCGCTTATATCTTTGACCTTGTGGTCAATGTCACAAACCTAACAAGATAAAGGCTTGAATAAAAGTTCATTTGCAATTCATTGGCTTGACATACAGACTGTCCTTTACCAAACTTAAAAATAAATGCATACTAAAGGCAAGCATATCATCTAATTTTACATATTGTAGAAGAATCCAATAAGTTCTTAATTCTTCAGCATCATTGGATTTTTAATAATGAAAATCATGCCATAGTTTTATTTTTTTTATCAACTGCCATATGAAAAAGATAACTATATATTTACTTCTAAGTTTCTTCCAACCACAAACTGTACATATGTAGATCTGCTATCACATTATGTGCCAGCCGATCTGTTAGGACTAACAAATGTCACACACCCAACTCTGCAAGTGCCATATCTGATGATAGAGCAGTGTTACATGTACTAATTTTTGTAAGCTTTTATGATATATTTTATACGTCTGGTATTGTAAAATGTATATGTAATGATTTTCACAATGTTTGCAAAATGAAGAAATCTGGCCCCTAAACCTGTGATTCTCAAGTCACTACAAGAGTTTTTTCCTAGGCTTTTATTTAGAAAGAGGGAACGTCTTTTAACCTTCACCATTTACCACAACGATGTTAAAATTACATATGACTTAAAAACTATTACTAACTGCACTGAATTTCTATAATCCTTGCAAATTTTTTCTCATAATAAAACTTGATGACCATCCCACGTTTCCTCAAAATGGGCTCAAAAATAGAGTCAATACAGACTCTAGAATGATACAAGTTCATCCAATCTTATGCAATATCACCTGCTTGATCTTGCTAATTGTTGCCATTGTGTACGATATGGAGTGCATAAACCTATGTTCCAAGCTGTTTCAAGATCTGTTGAGAAACAATGTATGCAAAGTGATAATAAGCTCAGTCAGATGCAAGATTAATATGAGTGACCTCACTCAGTATCGATAATCCTGATGCTATAATCCTATACTGCATCTTTTTATCGTAATATGACCAGAAATATGGCTTACAGATAATACACGTTTTACCCAGTTAGATGCAAGATCATCTCATTAATATGCCTTTATCTAGCTCATTATCAAACTTTTCTGAGATTGTGACGATACAAGTATATGTTTATAGTTTAATCAGAATTTGATAGGAAATAAAGACTGGAGTGTGTACAAACGTGGACAATCAGATGAAAAAACATAATGAATATATTTGGACCGTGCTGATTATCGACTTGACAAGATCGGCCAATCGCATCTAAGATCGCCACTTAATTATGTATCAATCTCGGTCTTATTCGAACGTGGCTGAAGTCTTTATAAATGTATATTCCATTTGTTCATTAAAAAAAGATGATTAAAAACATGGCTTACATGGCTTTAACCTGCAAATGTTGACGGTTGGAGGCAGGAACATGTCCATAACATTGGCTCTCTAGGCCTTACCGCCAGGTAAACTAACCAGCTAGAGTAAGACCTTACATAAAAGCAACAGAATCTGCAGATTTAAAAGGACACCTAGCAATCACAAAGTGTGGACGAAGTCCAATTCAGAATGGTTGAGAAAAGACATAGACCATGAATAAATAGTATTTACTTTAATTCTTATGGTTTCGTGAGTTATTCCGGTATACATTTTTAAATAGGTTACTAAACGTGAAATTTTAAATCTTTTTCTAAAATTGCTCCAATTATCAGAGCCTTTATGATTTCAACCTTTGCAAACTGTTCTTGTAAAAATGCTTTTTATTTCGTCTTTTTCATTGCTGATGTCCATGACGAGCTCTTCAGTCTGGTATGTTTGATTTTAACGCATTTCGAGATCGAGTTTAATGAACCCCTGTTTTAATTTGACAATGATGACAGCATTTACAAATTATCTTTCCTCTTGTTTTGGAAATACAGTTTATTGTTTTCTTGAGTAAATATCGTGACCATTGTAGACATGTCTATTACATTACGTTGGAATCTTGCATTTGTTGCCTCTGTACAACAGTAGTTGCAATTAGATACTTGGGATTTTGTGTATTGTTAGGCGGAACTGTGATAGATACCGTCAAATGGAAGTACCTTTTTATCACGTAGTTTTGTTCAGATTGTTTCAATTAACAAATTATTTCCAGTTTTAATTGCTATTGTGTCAGGTGCTAGCACAGATTTGTTGTAATCTTTCTTGAAAATTTGAAATTTCTTTCCATCAAGCTTTTCATAACATAGTGTTTTGTAATCTATTGGATTTTTTTTTTCAATTCGTACCCTTATTCTATCAGGTTTATGCTTACATTATGTCCTGTATAGACAGATCAAGAATTTGACTTGAAATACTTGTACATTTATTTGAAGCAACATTTTTAAAAGCACTATCATCAACTTATTCTTGTGATTTATCAACACCATCATTATCCTCATCAGCTTATTCTTGTTGTGTACCGACACCATCATCAACCTCATCAGTTTGTTATTGTATATCTGCACCGTCATCTTATTCTTGTTGTGTATCTGCACCATGAACTTATTCTTGTTGTGTATCTAAACCATCATCGGCTTGTTTATCTACACCATCATCAGCTTGTTTATCTACAACATCATCAGCTTGTTTATCTACACCATCATCAGCTTGTTTACCATCCTACTCCTCATGAAATAATACCATCTATCAATAAAATGCAGAGTATAGGCAACAGCGGATCATTTTATTGTACTTGGAACATACACATAGATAATAGGTGAAAACGTGACCAAGAGTCAGTTTGTAAAGATAGTCGAGAAAAGTTTAAAGAATTCTTTGTAAATGTTAAATTCTTTGTAAATGATAATAAAATTTTAATCAGTGTTATATGACGTAAATATAGTGTGACACGATTAGTAGATTTCTCCCAATTTTTACATTTGTTAGATGACAAATTTAATTTAAAGACGACTACATGATTTCAAAAGAAATCAGACACTTCCCCATGTGATAACTTTCAGACATTTAGATTTTAAAAAGACAACAAAAGCAAAAAATAGAAATGTTTGTTCATAAAATTGCTTTACAAATAGCATCGAGAGAGATTATATCATCGGCATTTCAGCCAAAACAGCTTATTTGCCATGGACTCATGGATGACCTACAGAAGATCGACGATGCACGGAAGACAGGGAACTCTCCCGACTGAACGTTGATATTACCTGCCTTCAGGAGACTAGACTGACTGACAGCGGAACCATCAGGGAAACTTCTTTTGGCAAGTAAAGTTCTCGGATGAACCTTATCAGCGCGGTGTCGGCTTCGCTATAAAGAACATGCTAGTCGCCTTCATTGAGCTCCGTCATCATGCACTGAGGAGATCTTTGCCCTACGGCTGTCAACATCCTCAGCCCAGTCAACATCTTAAGCTTGTACGCCACAACCCTCTGCTCCACACTAGAGGAGAAATATCAGTTCTACGAAGCTCTGGATCAAGCAATATACAGTATCCCCAACAATGAAAGCCTATACCCATTAGGAGACTTCAATACTAGAATGGGGGCTGACTGCGAGGCCTGGCCCACGTGTCTCGGCTCTTATGAAAGGGGCAAGATCAACGAGAACGGTCAGTGACTCCTGGAACAACTACCGCCCCATAGCTCTCCTTAGCGTCGTCGGAAAGACTTTCGCACGTGTCGCCCTGGTACGCTTGCAGACCCTACACTCACGCGTCTACCCAGAATCCCAGTGTGGCTTAAGAGCCAACCGGTGAATTGTAGACATGATCTTCTCACTACGCCAGCTGCAGAAGAAGTGTCGTGATCAGCAGATGCTCCTTTACATCGCCTATATAAATCTGACGAAGGCGTTTCACCTGGTCAGCTGGAGCGGTCTCTTTAGGTTCCTGGAGATCGGCTACCCCCACCCATAACTGCTCGCTGTCGTCATACCATTCCACGAAAACATACGCAGCACGATGTGCTTCAATGGCGCAATATCAGAGGCCTTCACAGTCAGCAGTGGATTGAAACAGGGCTGCGTCCTTGCTCCGACGCTCTTTGTCATCTTCTTCTCCATGCTCCTCCAGTACCCCTTCAAAGGACTTCAGCGATGGAGTGTACATATATACCAGAGCTAACGGCAAGCTGTTTAACATCTTTCGTCTAAAGTCACAGAGGTTCTCATCCATGAATTGCTCTTCGCCGACGATGCAACCTTGAAATCATACACGGAAGATGGACTTCAGCAGCTGTTATGTTGCCTCTCCCACGCCTGCAAGGAGTTTGGACTGACCGTCAGTTTGAAGAAGACGAACGTCATGGTGCAGGATACAGTAAGGCTTTGCTCCTTTATCAAATAAATTTATACTTGCCTTAAATAAATGTTTTATATTGATTGTTTGAATGTTTATATACTCAGCTTAAAATATATAAATATACATTTTGTGAGCATCGACGTTTTCGTTACATTGATTTGAAAATATATACTTTGTGATGAATTCTACCATGCAATCTATTATCACATGTCCGTCTCAAATCAAGCCAGATACAACGATTTCCCGTGTAAAAGTTGTTAACACACCCGTTACTAATGTCCTTGTGTTATTCTTATTCATCAGAACAATACTTGCTATCTTCTGGAAACTATTGCCTCATTTGAAAATCTTGAGAATGAAGCATGTATAGGCTAAACAAGCTCTTCGTCAGCAAATAAAAAAAACTTACATACACAGAACAAACACTTAACATAAAAACTACGAAAAATTCTGGACTCCTTCAAGTTAGAATCACTAATGTAAATTTACAACAAGTAGATATAACAATACAAAGATGTGCAAAAATGCTATACGAACGGGTTCTTGTATCACATAGAGAACCATTATGTTTTGCATAATTCAAAGTTGTGAACAAAGGACGGAAATACAGCATGGCGAGGGATAAACTCCATCTACATGAGTTAGTAAAGAAATTATATCCTGGTAGAGTTATGAATTGAGGTTATGAAGGAAAGATATCAAGATATAATTTGTTCAAATATTTCCATCTCTGTTACCGACATGTACTTAATCATGTCACAATCTTTTACATTTAATGGGTCTTTGGCGTCTAAGTATATAGCGAATAACTTTTAACTTTGCCTTTCTGTGTTTTTTTAGTCATTTAGACTTTAATATGATATTTCTTTGAATAGTATAGCTGTTTCAACCAATGCATCAAACTACCTATCTATTCGTATGCGCTATTGTCTTGTGTCAGCTATTTAGATATCACGGATCCAAAATATTTTATTTTGTCATTCCTTAAATATTTAAGCAACTGTTCTAGAGACTGGCCTATCAACCAAAAGTTATCTATAAAGCCGATTATGCTTTTCAGTTATTATTATCCTTCCTTCATGAAATTTCCAACTGTGAATTCTTTACTGAATTAAATATATGTTTCATCATCATCCGTTAATATTTTGTATCTATTCATCTGGATCAGTGTAATTTGTATTCTGTTATCTTTCTCGTGTACTGAAGTGACTGAACCACTGCACGCGCGCACGCGCACACACACACACACACACGCACACAAGCGTGCGCGTCTTGAAATAAATTTGGAATTGTCTTTAATGCAGCGGTGTCGGTTTTTTTTAAATGTTATCCGGATCGTTTCAAGCGAATACGATCAACGTATCAACGTTTATTGATTTATACGTTTCATACACCGTTACAGGTTTAATGTCGCTTACCTCCATACCGGTCGCTGTCCCTGGCATTATTTCATCTGCATTTACAAAGATGTGAAATTCATTCTTATTTTCAAAATCTTCTGTCCGTTCTATTTCAATAGCCAGATTGTGCGTTTGTGGTCTATCTACATGATCACTATATGCATATAACACAGGTTTTTCTGCTAACTCCGTATGTCCTTGGGTATAGAGGGGGATTAATTGTTTATATGTGGCTGATACCTATACATATGTAATGTAGTATGTTAAACGCAGCCGAACATTGATTTTGTAATTATTTTCTCCAACTTTGGTCAGAGCTAACGTCATTTATTGTAATATCCGACGTTGAATAAATTTTTGTATGACATATGTCTAAAGTCTATGAAAGATTCGCCGAATATGCTCTTGTAAAGCATGACGCCTATGTTTCAGAGGAATAAAAATACATTTTGTCTGAAGTTGAAATTTTCCAGGACTTTGCTTGGTTAAATTATTGCGGGTAAATTTAAATCTTCCAACTGTTGTCTGCCTAATCGCACTAGCTTGTAATTAATTGGAAGACGTCACTGATCGACTTGAAAATGACCTCACTCTCTTTGTAGTATGAATTCAGGTCTATAAGCAAAGCAAGTGATTACGATGTCTAGTTTCAATTTTGATGGAAATACCGTTCTTTGACTAACCATTCGTTCTGGAACTAAGCCAAGAAAAAGCGCTATGTATCATATCTATTTTAGTGCAGACAAAAGTAAAATATATAAATAACGAAGTGCTGGGAATTTACAAGATGCAACCATGGAAATAAAGTCGATACACCGGTGAGGTATGTTGCCATTGCAAAAGTTACAACTATACAGGCGAGTAGCTGCCTATAAGAAGCTGCGTACAAAAATGTTGACAGGGTAAAATGAAGCATTTCAAACCAATAATTTGGAATATTTGTTGGCATTGTAATCAACCGTGATATACAACTTCATGATTTTATTACCAGTGCTTACATAAATCTACACAAACCCTTTCTTTTTTGTTCGCTACTCAGCGTCGGGAATGCGTTTGTAATTCTATACTTGAGTATAAAATGAAAAATGATGAAAAATGGTCTAGCTATTCGCCTGGAATGGCAGTGAAAACCAATCTGCAATAATAGAACAGTTAATGCAACCGAACGTACAATGTTTTGGGCGAACCAGACATCTCTCTCTCTCTCTCTCTCTCTCTCTCTCTCTCTCTCTCTCTCTCTCTCTCTCTCTCTCTCTCTCTCTCTCTCTCTCTCTCTCTCTCTCTCTCTCTCTCTCTCTCTCTCTCTCAAACGGGTCTAATTCGAAGAAATGTTTGCTTTATATCATCATCATCATCATCATCATCATCATCATCATCATTACTATTATTATTATTATTATTATTATTATTATTATTGTTGTTGTTGTTATTATTATCATTAGTAGTAGTAGTAGTAGTAGTAGTAGTAGTATCATTATTATTAGTAGTAGTAGTAGTAGTAGTATCACTATTAGTATTATTAGTAGTAGTAGGATTATTATTATTATTATTATTATTATTATTATTATTATTATTATTATTATTATTATTATTATTATTATTATTATTATTATTATTATTGGTAGTAGTAATAGTATCATTATTATTATTATTATTATTATTATTATTATTATTATTATTATTATTATTATTATTATTATTATTATTATTATTATTATTATTATTATTATTATTATTATTATTATTATTATTATTATTATTATTATTATTATTATTATTATTATTATTATTATTATTATTATTATTGCATATCTGTATAAAGGTATTAAGTTTCTAAAATATTCCAAACTTGCAGGAACATAAGGGAGCATTCCAGCCAAGACATAAAGATCAAGGCCTTAGGTTTCAGTGGAACAAGATTTTCTGATATAAAGTCATTAATTGGTCTGTAGTTTTGTGTTCGTCTTTACTTTTGCGTTCGTCTGTACTTTGGTGTCTGCAAAAACGTTTAAAAATATTAAAAATAGAACCAAATAAAGTAGCATGTATTGGCAATTGTAACAAAGCAACCTCGCGACTAATCACAATTATAATAAGTGAGAACTTTCCAACACTTTTATTGGCTCCGCTATATTTATTTTATTGAATGGTTTAGAAAGAAAAAAAAAACTTTTAAAAAACTGCATTTTTTCGTACTCAATGACATTTATTTGGTTCTGTATCAGCACAATTATAAACATCATCAGCGTAAAGTATTGAAAACGATCATGAATATTTCCTGAGATAAATACATCTCTGTTGCAGTCGAGCTTCAGTTGTGTAATCAAATCGTTAATAAAAATGGAAACATGATAAGACTTAAAATACAACCTTCCCTTGCACCAAATGTATATTAGACGTACGTAGTTAAGCCTTTAGGTGTTCGGGCACACCTTTTCGGGTTTATGTACGTAATCCTTGCGTATTAATGACGACTATAATTATTATGCCGTACTTTATCAAAAACTTTTTAAAATTTACAGAAAGGTAATAAAATCTACCTTTAGTTTTACAGACATTTTTTTTGCTTTAAGCCTGAAAAATAAACGTATTGTCATATGCGGAGTATTATTTCCTAAACTCTGCTTGATCTTCGTCTCTCAGCTCATTGTCTTCTGCCCTCGTGTATATAGGAGTATTCAATTTCTCTTCCATGCGATAGAGAAATCTATTTGTTTTCCTAAACTTATTTTTCCTATCTCAGCCTTGTTATCTCAGACATGTCGTCTCAGTCATGGTGTTCACACGCTAGGAAAAAGAAACCCTTGATGTCTTAATCTGTACCTGTCGGAGTTACATGATTAAACAACAACTGATAAAATATGAAATTCACTCATAAAGCATCATGAGGTCTCTCCTCTTTTGTTAACACCATACAAAGCAATTTCACACACACACACACAGACACACACACACACACACACACACACACAATAGAGTCCCATACACACAGGCAATTCAAGTCACTGGCAACAAAAAACCAAACTCTCTCAAGTGATACTGCAAAACCGGCCTAAAACAAGAAATGTGTTGTCAAATTGTTGTCTCTCCTTTTTTGTTAACACCATGCAAAATAATTTTACACACACACACACACACACACAAACAAACACAAACACACACACAAACACAAACACACACACACACAATAGAGTCCCATACACACAGGCAATTCAAGTCACTGGCAACACAAAACCAAACTCTCTCAAGTGATACTGCAAAACCGGCCTAAAACAAGATATGTGTTGACAAAATGGTTTCTTCTTTGTCGCAAATCCACACTCTGCCCTCATCGAACTCAAAATATAATAGCCCGATTGCAAATGCCAGTTTGATTTGTTTTTCAATGCATCGTATGTTATATGATATAAGTAATGCACGCTACAGTATGAATGATACACTACATGTGATATATGTGATGTGATGTGATATGTGTGATATGATGTGATGTGATTATGATTTTTAACGTATCTTGAACAATTTTTCAGTCATATCGCTACAATGTCTGCAGTGTGGCAGTTTATAGTGATATCAAGCACTGGGGCATCATGCCGCAGACATGTAGCATAATGTCCCACGAGTCACATTATTCTGACACCAGGCCGACTAGTCCTAATACTAACCTGTTAATGCTGAGCGTCAAGCCAGGCAGCTGTTAGTACCATTGTAAGTCCTTGGTATGACTTAACCGGGGATCGAACCTACGATCTCCCTCATCCGAGGCGGACGCTTTAACCACTAGGCCACCGGAGCGGTTACATGTGATATACGGAGTTCATATATTTTTTCTTTAATAAATTGCTCATGATGATAAAAAAGGAATAAATAATTACAACACCAGGACAGTTTCTTTCATTTATTATCAATTAAGCTTTTTATATTTTATTGTAACATGCAATGGGAGGGGATTCCAGTTAAACACAAGAGCAAGAGACGGGAGTAATGGTCAAGGATATCTTAAAAAATATGTTGCTGGATTTTATGAACCCGGATATCTCAAGACCTGGTTATGTCGACGATTTTTTTACACACACGACCTAATCGAGAAAACCGGGTTTGACTGTATTTACGTTTAGCAATAGGGCATCATGCCGCAGACATGTAACATCATGTACCGCCCAGGCATATTAACCTGACACCAGGCCGACCAGTCATAACACCAAACTCTTAATGCTGAGCGCCAAGCGAGGCATTTGTTTGTATCATTTATATAAGTCTTTGAATTGACTCGGCTGGGATCCAAACCCGCGACCTTCCACATCTGAGGCGGACTCTCTAACCACTTAAGTCAAGAGAGAGAGAGAGAGAGAGAGAGAGAGAGAGAGAGAGAGAGAGAGAGAGAGAGAGAGAGAGAGAGAGAGAGCTGTTAGCCAAGTTTACTGCTAGTCAGCTACAAAATTGCATCGATACCTTTAAATGTATTCTATTGCGAATAAATCTGATACCAATTACTAAGTAGATTTAGTAAATCAACTTCGCCATACATGGTACATGATACACAGTGTATTTGTTTGGCTTGATTCCAAAACAATCTATTATTATATGTTAGTCAGAGACTGTTGTTTCCAATGAATCAACGAATATCAAAATCACCTGCTTTATTTATTGATTCGTGCAATTTATTTTTCTTTTATTCGCATGCCAAGGTTCTTATGGCTTTAAGTCACCTCATATGTAGCGTTTCTCCATCCAACTAATGATAAATTTTCTTTCCGTCCATTTCTTGTCTGACCGAGTCTCCTTAAACGTACCAAGTTCCAGTGTAGTAATGATGTAAATGTCGGGTTGTTTTCAAACTGAAGATAGAAGTAAATTGTCAGTGAAGAAAAAGAACAATTCCAAGAGGTTGGGGTGGGGTAGGTGATAAAAAGTAGAAGCTTAACACATAATTCTGAACAATTCACAATTAATTGGAAAAGAAGTATTCTACACACCAGATGAAGAAAAGGGGATACAGTGCGTAGGTAAACAAGACGTCAGGATACCACTTAGGTTCCGGCGTCGTTGTCAGCTTTAGTATCAGGATATATATTTATGTCTCAGTAAGTATATAAAAGAGAGACAAAGAAGATATGGAGAGATAAAGGTAGCTAGAAAGAAGATAGTGAAAAGAGTTGATGCAAATTAGTTCAAATTCTCAAAATTACATTTCAGTAGAAGTTATAGCACATTTGGAATAAATGTAAACGTTTTTGCGACAAAAAAGGAGATTTTCTTCGTCATATTCTAGAAGGTGGGTCATCTCTTCTTGTAGCCCGTCTACAACATAATTAGGTAATGTACAAGACTACAAGACTTCCTGCTAATTTTGTGTTAGTTTGACCTTCTAAATGACTACTTGTCTCCCAAGCAAAACAAATAAAATGAAACGGTTCACTGAATAAATACAATTAGTGTAAGATATCACATTCTACTTAAACACACCAAATATTTGAATATGACCGCTAGACCACGTACGTTACTACTGTACGAAAACAAGAAAACCATTAATTGAGAGGCTACTTCCTTGACTTCTGCATTTTCAGAGATGTCAAAGCTTCATGTATACGTTACTTCTGAAATACTATCATGCTATTCCGTATCTTACTACTGAATTACTATCATGCTATTCCGTATCTTACTACTGAAATACTATCATGCTATTCCGTATCTTACTACTAAAATACTATCATGCTATTCCGTATCTTACTACTGAATTACTATCATGCTATTCCGTATCTTACTACTGAAATACTATCATGCTATTCCGTATCTTACTACTGAAATACTATCATGCTATTCCGTATCTTACTACTGAATTACTATCATGCTATTCCGTATCTTACTACTGAATTACTATTATGCTATTCCATATCTTACTACTGAATTACTATCATGCTATTCTGTATCTTACTACTGAATTACTATCATGCTATTCGGTATCATACTACTGAAATACTATCATGCTATTCCGTATCTTACTACTGAAATACTATCATGCTATTGAAACATTATTAATACATTAAACGGAGCTGATAAAATGTTACGATTGGACTACATAAAATTCTAAATTAAGATGTTAACGCAGGAATAACAGATGCAAATTGCACTGAGACAGCTCATATAAAAAGCAGCTTCATTCGTGGAGATTAAAGACGTGTCTTTTTTATACTTTTTGGTGATTTTACATTTATGTATGTTTGTATATGATAGCATATAATGTACATATATTTTGTGACGAAGTATATGGTTGGAGTGGGGTGCTCCTGCTATTTTATTTATAGTATTATAGAAGTCCCATCCACGTCCTGTTTTGTAGGAAGTTAAATATAATGAATGATAGGTGTAAAACTCCAAGCCACCAATCAGCAATGCTGATGGTTAGATGGTCAATTATGCACAAAAAAGGTTGAAAATCAATGAATAACAATTTAAGAACAATTCAATAATCAAATGACTCAAATGTCCAATTACACTCCTTCCGCTCGACCCTTTAATAAGTCTATATCATCAACTTGATTGGCAGTGTGAGATTGATTTCCACTTGTCCTTGTATTTCTACTCATCTGTTATATCCCTTCTCTATCCTTTTTCTCCCAATTCCTTCACCTCTTCTAACCCGACTTATCTACAAATTCATTCTAGACTCCTCCTCAACTTTCTCTACCACAACTACTCTCTGTCGACTTCGACTGTCTCGGCAACAGTCTCAATTCCGACTCCAATTCTTGAAGACTTGCGACCCAATAGAACCGGTAGTTCTCTGTCTCCTAAAAAACCTTACTGTGAAAGCACAAGGACGGCACAAAAGTTTCCTTAGCCCTCTCATTTCACACTACACACAGCCTATCATCAGATAACGGCTATTAATTTTCTTCGGTTACGCATTCGTTCACATCGAGATACCCATACGTTCATGTATGGTAAAACAAATGTCATAATACAGCACGGTATCAATTACTTCTTATACATACATCAATAAATTCCTTCACATCAGTGCACATTCCTAATCCTGTTATACTAAACAATATCAAAATAATCAGACGCATTTCTTTACCATATAACTCATAAAAAGTGCCCAAATATTCGCATATCCATGCTCTGATATATGCATACATCCTTAGTAACTAATCTTACATACTTCAACCATCTTTCCAAATTTACAATTCAAACATGTGTAAATTCTAAAGTGACGCATTAATAACTGCACTGGTTTACTACGAAGTAACCTAATAGCTAATTACAAAATTAATTCTGATCACAAGCTAATATTCTACATATGTCCTCTTCGCATCTACATATTAAACGATTCTAGTAAGTAATTAAGTATACATACTACAAATAATAACAATTATGATGCCGTAATATTCTGCAAAAATCGAGCAAATAACTTACTGACTTTTTCGAAACTCTGTCCTTAGTTAGAATCTAATTCTAAGTTTTGCCTCCAAATTACGAGTGGCTTCTTTTCTTGGAGTAAACATTATTGATCTGCAATCCTTGACGCGAATACTAACTTTTCTCTTACGAGTTCGGAAAGTATCATTCGGGTCTGAAATGTAATCAAACCATCTAACTCAATTCCGATTGGATATCGCTGTGAACTGATCCAATAAAACTTCTCCGCCAATGTCTGTCTCGCTGTCTGTCAACGTGGGGACGGATAAGAACACTCCCGCTCACCCCTCGAGCCTCTCTTTGATCCTGGAACTAACCTTTAACATATAGGTGTGATAACGGCAATCCTTTGTTAAGTCGTGCGATCTTTCGCTTTCGCCGACTCGAGTTATATTCCCGAGAAAGGTAGATTTTAGCTTAAGCCTGACTTTATAGCTATGGCTTAGCAAACGTGACATATTGCTACCAGCATAATAAAACATAAATAAAAAATTGAACAATATTTGTGTGTAAGGTCAGCACCCAGCAGGAAATTAAAAAGACGGGGAAGTTTTACATAAAAGGTTATTTACATACAAAAAAGCAGGCAATATCAGAATATGTAACTTCACTATTAATGATAGCTGATAGAATTAATTCAGACGCTCAGAGATACTGAAACGCAATCAGACAGCGAAAACCAATTATCACAACGACTAGTAATGGCAGAAATAGTAATTTACCGAATTCGCTCAGCGATATAATAATTGTATTTCCGATTCTTACTTCCGTCAAAATATCTTGCATAAACTACTAAGCTTATACCAGTGCTTAAATCTGATCATATAAAAAGAAGATAAAAAAACATTACGTGATAATTTAAATGTCCCAAAACGTAGTAACACGCACCTACTTCTCCAAAAAATTTAATTATTTAACCTAAAAGGTCAGACTAATGACAGGAAGGAGTTGATCTTGTGAAAAGCGCATACAAATTGAGTCTCATAACACAATCGTTAACATAATAACGGCCAAATGAGCCACCATATGTACGAATAAAATTATCATTACACCGTACATTTCGTACACGAGCCACAAAATTATAATGATGCTATACTGAACTTAGTCGATGACACTTTTTTCCGATTATAAATAAAACGTTGTCGCCGGAGCTTGTGTGCAAGCACGTATTTGGATAGAGTATAGTTAGATATCTTGGGCCATACAGTCGTAGCTGACACTCTGGAGGCGGTCGATTTGGATATGCAAAATTATTTTGCAATTTTACCTACTCAACCATCATCTCTCTTAAAACCTGACCGCCCCACAACAAACACACTACACAATCAATCGAGCTGCGTAACTAGTGGACCAAGAAGAGAGTGTTCGATACACGCCTAGGCCGGACCGTGTCGGTTACCTCAGTGTGTCTTTGACAAAGGTGTATATCTTTCATTTCCTATGCGCGATAACGCCAATAGTGTGTTATAATTACCGATAAAACCAGCATAGACAACAACATCACAAGACAATAACAATAATACAATCAAACTATTTACACTAATATCTATTTAATATCCAAGTTTTTTCAGTTTCAGTTCCTATAAATGTCGGTTGCAATTCATTTTCGATTTAGTTTTCATTTCACGTGAATTATTTGTTTCTTGTCGCGCATTTCCTTTCGTTTTCGGTGATAAGGTACTGCCTTCACCCATATCTTTACGGAATTCCCCAGTATGACCTAATTACCCTGGTGAAAAAATATAATATATATGCACACTCAAGTAATACGCCAGCGACATATGATTTTCTAAAATAAAGTAAACTGGTGTAATTTATGTTAGGGTGTCAGCACAAAAATGTAAAAAAAAAAGTTTTCAAGGTACCATCCAGTAAGGTGGATTCGCAAACATTCCCCCCAAAAAAACAGGGCTTCCGTTTACGGAAATTGGGGGTGGGGGTGGAGTGGCAGAAAAAAACAGGTTAAATTATCGATTTTTGAACCAAACCAGGAATATATTCTATTCATGTTGAGCGGGAATGTGATAAAATTACATGTCAGGTGACTCGTGATTTAATTGCACTCACAATCAATACAGGACTTTTAGAGATTTTCGACTACGACGTAGATAGACATCACATAGTCTCATAAATATTCACGACAACACACGGCATGGCTGGCTGCACAAAAATAGCAACAGTCGATCGGGGGCCAATAAATGACTGAGTGCAGCCTGGCTCCGCTCTTATGCAATGCGTTAGAAACTAAGCTACACATAAAATATATTTAAACACAATAATTGTTCGGTATTACAGGGGTGTTATATTTAATACTCTGGATGTATTCTCAGAAATTAACGCATTTCTGTATCCACGGAATGGAAATTCGCTATGCATCAAGTAAAATTTTCAAGGACATTGCATGATAAAATTATTTAAGACACTTTTAAATCTTCTTTTGTTGGGGCACCAGACAAATCCTAAAATGAAAAGTGTTTGATGTGTTCTTGTAACACTCTAGGGTGTGTTGAAATGATTTCCTATATAAAAATAATTTTGATCAAAAATTTGATAAAAATAATTTTGATGGGGTATTGTTTACCCCTAGTGTTTCCAAGGTCGTTCATCCGATCTAGATTTCAATCTCCTGGTCGTAATCCAATCCCTCTCCTTTAAATGTCCAGTGGTCTTTAATAAGGGGCCCCTATGGCCAGTGTATACTATATATATATATATATATATATATATATATATATATATATATATATATATCTATATATATATATATATATATATAATATAATATAATATATATATATATATATATATATATATATATATATATATATATATATATATATAATCTATATATGTATATGTATATATATATACACATATGTATATATATATACATATATATATATATATATATATATATATATATATATATATATATATATATATATATATATATATATATATATATATATATATATATATATATATAATAACAAATGCCAAATTTCCATTTCCTATGAATTTCTCAAATTTTGAATTTTATTTTTTAATGAAAAGCGGCTGCTTTTTCAAACTAAAATAAAATCCTATTGTTTAACTGTGAACGCTGACGTGATACGCTTTTCATTTTTTTGCTTGCATTAGTTTATGAATGAGAAAATTATACCTAACTTAAGGAGCCGCATTTATATTATTCATTCATCACGCTTCCCTTAATTTGTAGGCTTAGCCTTTATTGAACATCTTAAAGATTATTTTCATATGACCGCAAGTCTTCAATGTTTATCGAAAGAGGGTTCGAAAGGTTCTAAAATTCAAAAGGATAAAAAAAAAAATTATTGGGATTAGTTTCTTAACGTTGGTTGGGTTCCCGTTATCTTTTAATTAATTATATACCGCGTTTGTGTAATGTTTGTCTAAGTCCTACCTATTGATTTTTCTTAGGCACTTTCATAGGTCTGTCCACTTCACGTAGCGCCATGTGATAGCCCTGCGACGTCTGTGTCTCATACTTCTTCCATATGTAGTTTTCCTGTTCCATCTATTCTTTTTAATAAAAAAAAGATAAAAACAATAAAAAGAGGAAAGTTAGATTTATTATGTGTCAGTAGACTAGACGGGTTCTATTTTCTAAAGTGTTGGTTATTGATTAGGGATATATTATTTGAGGTACCAAAGGAATCTATTTTTCTTTCATGTTGAAATAAAAATTTTAATTTGGTTATTTCCGTGAGGTGAAAGATGAGGTCAGAGCTCTAGTCCGCGCATGGGACGGTACTTGGCCCTCCTGAAGCCCTTCCCCCATTTCTCGCACCCTGGTTATGATGTGTTGTCTGTCAGGTCATTTTTTGATCACGATCACCTGACCACAGGTCATCATTGTTGTGATAATATATTCTATTATTTTCATTTAAAGCTTGATTTTTTAAATGAAAAAAAATCAAATTTTTTTTCTAAATATAGTAGCATATTCATTCAGTACCTCTCTCTTTTAGATATTTCTATAATTAATTTAATCCTATCAGTTTTCCTTCTTTCGCATTATGTTACCGCGTGCATTTATGTATAACTTGCTTTCTTGCACATTGGACATTTTGGTACTAGTATGATGATATGCCTTTTAAGTGCTATATCCCCGTTCAGCCATGTGCTATGCATATTCTTGAAAATCAAACTTTGCATTTTTAGGAAATGTATGGCGGACCAGTACCCCAAAAATCTTCCAGCAGTTCTCTATGTAGCGTATTCGAAGATGTTATATATCTCGTTCTTTTATTGCACTAATTCACATCTTGCCAGGATTCTAGCTACACGTTCGAGTCTGTAAATAGCACGAGGGATTTCTACGTCTAATTTTAGATGTAGCCTACTGGAAATACCAGTCACTGACGATCTGAAACATTTAAATATAGGGGTTGTCATTCAAGCAAGTAGCAATCACCATTTGCAGAGTTATTCGGGAGAAAACCTAACAAGAGAATGGACAAGACTGTTTTATTGTTTCTTTCAGTCATACAGGGAATAGGTATTCTCTCTCTCTCTCTCTCTCTCTCTCTCTCTCTCTCTCTCTCTCTCTCTCTCTCTCTCTCTCTCTCTCTCTCTCTCTCTCTCTCTCTCTCTCTCTCTCTCTCTCTCTCTCGTTTAATTCGATGAAAGAGACTTCACGGTCAAATATAGGTGACTGTCACTTTCTTTAACGTTTCTTTACGGGTCTATTCAGAACAATTTGTCATGTTTAATAATAATAATAATAATAATAATAATAATAATAATAATAATAATAATAATAATAATAATAATAATAATAATAATAATAATAATAATAATATCGCATACCTGTATAAAGGTAAATTTGACGAAATCTATCGGAGCATACCGGAGAGGTGGCCGAAATGGCAAGAGCGTCCGCCTCGGACGCAGGAAGTTGCGAGTTCGAATCCCATCTGAGTCATACCAAAGACTTATAAATAAGATGCTTGCAGCTGCTTCGCCTGGCGCTCAGCATCAAGAGGTTAGTGTTAGGAATGGTGGGCCTGGTGTCAGGGTAATGTGACTGGGCGGGACATGATAGCGCAGGAAAAACCAGTGTTAGACATCACTATAGTACAAGTCACAAGGGTCATATACGCACATTTATCCATTTTATGTTAAATATAAACTGTTCTTTAAAAATCAAGCACTTATTTTCTTTAACCAAGATCTATTCCATCCGGATTATATAGTGCTCTGAACCTTTGCTACCAACAAGAAACTTCCAGACGAAAGTTATTTATCGCATTGAAATTTTACAATGGCGGACATGTATTAAACTTAGGTAAAAATAATAGCGCGTCGAGTGGAATCGTCACAATAAGGGGTGCAAGAATTTGTATATCAATACGAGTAGCTTTCGTTTCGACATTACAGCGCGCGACATTCATTCTGGATTTTACTGGATCACACTTTTGGATTCATTTGTCCAAAAATGTTTACGAACTTTAATTACATTGTTTTTTTTTATGTACGCTCCTATCGGAGCGTTTAAATAATGACCTTCCAAGGGACAATGGATGTATACGAAGTCAAATGAAGTAAATACTCGCCACTTAAAGGTATATAGAATCAAATTCTAATAAACAATTACACCCATTACTGAAATAGTCAGTGTTGAATGCCTACATGACCCGTGTGACTTTTACTATATAAACTGTCGCACCGCAGACATCGTAGCGATGAAAATATTGTTAAAGCTGTTAAAATAGAAAGGACCACTGAATCGTATTCTCTTACAAGTGTAGAACTGTATTAGTGGATTTCAGGGTGCACGTTTGTTGGCCGTAGTTGCACTAAAACAACATGTGACTTTGATTGAGTACCCATTTCTCAGCAATCTCATGGACTTCTGGCGTAGTTACTGACATTATTTTAAAATTTTCATCTTTAGACTATTGAGATGACATCCGAATGTATTTTTATTTTGAGGGAAAATGATCTGTTTAATGATGGTACTAAAAGTGCAGATCTCAAACCAGGTTTCGTCCAAACCACGACTCGGTGACCGCATGTGTCCCAGTCATTCACATTGTGCGACCCGCGGCAATGTCGGCAGCCCTCATGAAAACATGCATTTTAACTAATATTACTCCATTTTCTGTATTGCTTTCTGATAATGTTTTATGCATCTACCATAATATGTGACTATTTAACAATATTATTAGAACCATGTAATAGGAATGATATTAGTGTGATGTGATAATTGTGTTGTATTATTATTAATTGTATAGTGATTTCAGCTTAAAAATGCACAATTAGCGATAAGGAACTATTCTTGCTCCTGCGGTCCGCGACCATTAATCATATTATCTATTTTGGCCCTCAGCCAGAAAAGATTGGACTTGCCTGCCATAAACATTCAGAACAGTCAATTGCTGTAAACAGTCGTGGTTTCTATAAATTTATTCAAAGATAAACCTTTGGAATTGCTGAATTTTAATACATATTAAACTTAAATTGCGTGTCGTATCTATTCCATTTTTATTTTCAAACAAGTTTCAGGTACTTGAACGCCTGTGCATTTTGGTAGCTGTCACGCAATCCCATGTAATTTTATGTAGATATCCAATTTATTGAGCCAACTACATCTAAATTTAAGACAAAATATATGTATCTAAATTTTTTCCCTTTAATTTCCGACATGGCATAATGTCAGTATTCTTTTACAAGGAAAATTAGCGAAGTAAATTCATGTCGTCTGATATTGTCTGCATTGTGGAATTTTCCTGCGTCCGTCGTCTGCTACCAGATGTTTTGTTATCGATCGTGATCATAAACTAGTATTACTTAAGTAAATATCCTGAAACATCGTATATAATTTCATTCTGAGGTCGATTTGATCCTAAATAAAATTGGTGCCCTTTGGACGAATGCATAACACCCCAGGCATTTTCCCAACCTTATAAAGGACAAGTTCAAAGCCCTAGGAAATTTTTTCGGGAGAAACGAAGACAAAGAAAAGTTACAAACTATTAAAGAAAAAGTAAATAATAGCATGTCAATTTGGGCACAAACGCCCTTAAGTATTATGGAGCGAACACAAGTTGCCAAAACTTACTTTTACTCAAATATAAATACATTTTAAAATCTATAGATTTAAAATACCAAATTTTAAAGCATTTAGATAAAGAAATATTCAAACTATATTTGGGGATATAAGCTACATTATATTTGAAAAGATACTTTGTACAAAAAAAATATAAAAAGGGAGGTTAGGCTTTATCAAACCTTAAATGGGTTCAAGAAGGAAATATTTTAAACCATCTTTTAAAAATTTTAAAAAATCCTTTTATGCCCTGGGAAGCCCTATACATTTATTGGTTCGGCTTTAACATTAAGAATAGGATGGATATTTTTTTAAAAACAATCTACTAACTAAAAAAATTAATAGTTGTGAATAAATTTAGACTTATAAAAAATGTAATTACTAATTCAAAAATGTTAAAGAAATTGGGAGGGAAATGTTGTTGTTGTTGTTGGGCTTAACGCCATTTTTCAGCACACGATAGGCTATTCATGGCGGCCAGTATTAATGGTGGAGGAAGAAACCGGAAAATCACCGGAAAGAACCACCGACCCACGAGAAGCTACTAGCAAGCTTTCTCACCTATCCACATTCGCCGAATCCTAGACTGGAACTCACGCTGAGGTGAGATGGCAGTGATCCGTAACGGACAGCGCTTTAGACCACTCGGCCACTCGGGGCCCCGGAAGGGAAATAAAAATAAGAATATATATATATATATATATATATATATATATATATATATATATATATATATATATATATATATATATATATATATATATATATATATATATATATATATATATATATATATATATATCATAAGAAACTATTTTACAAAAAACCCCACAAGATGCAAAGTTGAAATTGGGGGAGGAGTAAATTGGACAAATGCATGGCATAAATGGACAAGTATAAAATCTTTACAAATACAAAGCATTCTTTTCACATATTTACATAAGGTGTGGTTAACGGGGAAAGTCGCATAAAGGAAAGGAATATTCCAAAAATTCAAAAATGCCCACTTTGTAAAGTAAGGACTTCAACAAAAATCATGTGATGACAGAATGTGGGAAAAATAAGGGGGAAAGAGATAAAATAATAAA